>BMAV01008071.1:77807-142873 GCA_019973955.1 Trichonephila inaurata madagascariensis | reverse complement strand
ACAATCACATAATAAGTAAAATGTAAATAGAAAAAATCATGAATAGTTACACTTAAAATTTAAATGAATACGTATTGTTTTGTTTTGACAGCCAGTATGCATCACGGTAAAATCTCAGAAGTAGGATCATATAGATTTGTACCCAGGAGCTTCAAAAAGTATGGAAATATTTCAAAATTATTTTGAATAATATAAAACTTTGGGCCCATGACATTGAAGAATTTAAAAAATAGAAAATATACCATTCTTTCGTAAACTAATATTTGATGAAATGGCAGTTATTTCAATTACAAGAAATAACGAAATTTTAGCGGTTTTACTTTCACCACTGACAGTGATGAATTTACGAAAAATTTAAAGACGTAGAGAAAAGTTCCTCCTTAATGATATAATTATAGTTTCAAATATCCTTAATATTTCCATTGAAATCAATACAGCCGAGCTCAGCAAAAGTATTTTGTTTTCATTGAGGGATCTGAAGGAGCTCTCATTCCTGTCGGAGGGTTCCATCAGCGAGTTTCCAATGATATAATAAATTAAAACAAAAATAAAAGTTATTCTCCAAAGCAAATTGATGCCGTGCGGAAGAGTTTTGATTTAAGAAGAATAAAAAATTTTCTTTTGAAAAGAGTTAACTCGAAAATACTTCTGAGTATTTAAATTAGAACACCAAAATCATTTTTTTCGTAACTCAAACCGAATCGCATTAGAATATTACTCATGGGATAGATCAATTTGAAAGCATATGTAAACTTTTAAATTGTCAAACATACAAAAATTTATATCTGCTAAAATGTCAATAGGTGCAAATTCTGTGTTGTTTATTTGAATAAAACCAGACAAATACAAAAAATTAATAGAAGCTTTAATAAACGAAATTTTTCTTTGGGAAATAATTTGAAAAATATCTTATATTAAGTAAAATAAAATTGAGAAATTATGAATCACCACAAGAACTTTGAAAAAAAAATTAAACATTTGAGTAATTTTGGGAAAACCAAACACACAGCCAGCTTTTATTCATTATATAACGAAGGCGATAAATGACAAACCAGAAAACAAGCTATATCATACGGACTTGTAGCCAACTTTAAGAAATCCCATTTTTTGAAGAAAATAATTGAATTGTTTGGGCACGTGATTGAGGGTGATAAAATGTTTCCCAGTATTTCAAAAACGAAATCAGTACTGAACTTCCCAGAGCCGATCATTTTAAAGAAGGCTCTTAGTTTTTTTTAGGATTAACCGGTTTGTTTAGAAAATCCATTCCAAATTATTCCATAAGCAAGACGTTTAGAATTTTGAAAAAAGGGTCCAAATTTAACGGTAAAGAAAAATGACTTTAAAAAAATTGAAATCTTACGGCCAAAAAATTTCCCATCCTGGGATATATATAAGAACCGAACTGCACTCAGATGCCAGTTGGAAGGTTATGCCGCTACTTTAATTCAGATGATTTAATTAGACTTACCCCTTCCGATGGCAACAATTTTCATTCTACTTATTTTATGAGTCGAAAAACAACTGATGGCAAAGGAAAAAAAAAAATTCCATTAATGAACTCGAGGCTCTCGCAAATATTGAGTGATAAAAAAATTGTCCATTCTACCTGTCCATTCAAAATTATTACCGACCGCGCCGCCTTTGAAAAAACAATTTCAAAACGAGACTTATCTACCCGTGTCACAAGATGGACTCTACAGTCACGAGAATCGAATTATGTCATCGAACATTGCTCCAGTTCCAAAATGGGTCATGGCGACTCTCTTAGCCTATCTCCAATTAATATATTTTGTAATTCGGTTAACAGTATTTTACCTAAATAAAAGCTAGCGCAGAATAAAAAGATATCAAAATTAATATCATTAAATAATTACTTAAAAGTTAGAAATTAGGAAGACTCATTTGATAGAAATGGAATCCTATATAAATTTGTAGACGGTAAAAAATTAATAGTATTCCTGAACTATACAAATAGGTATTATAAGAAAAGCCCATCACAAAGTAGACTCAGGAATTAAGTATACTGAAATGGAAATCAAAGATTATTACAGTAGAGAATGGTTTTGTGTGGTCCTTTTTTATACGATTTGTTTTTTACAATTTTATTTTTATACGATTTTTTGTGCGATATATTTTTTTTATGTGGTATATGAATTTTAATGGATTTGGCATCCAGCTCTGTTCATTGGTTATAAACAGGCTCTCGGAAATGTACGTTCCATTGGTTTCTCTCAACGCACTAGCAGCACGCACTTAATTGAAGACGAAACTTTATAACAGTAACATTTTCCATAATTTGATAGATTATGAAGACGGACATGAAAAACCAGATTTTTTGATAGCGGATGCAATATATTCCAGGATCCAGCTTTCCATCAAATTGGAAAATCATATGTTTAATATATATATTATTTTGAAAGGAGTTTGAAACACACCAAAAAGAGCTTCGATCATACATATATGGCTATGTGGTGACGTTCACAAGCAACTAACCAACTGACCGTCGTCACAAAAACTTATCACTTTCTTTAAGGTGCCAAAAAATAATTCAATTGAGATTGCATTTTCAAGTGACGAAAGTGATTTTGAACTAATTCATCACATGAAGATGTGTGCTTTGGATTACGATGAGTAGCATTGAATTGTGTATGAGAATTTTGAATATTTCTCTGTGTATACAATGAGAAATTAAATGTTTTTAAAATGTTTCCATGTGGAATCTAGTTATTTATTTTGTTTCGAAGTACTTTCTCATAAATTTCGCAAATAATTGACATATTTTTTAAGTGTGACTTTTTTATGCAGTCCCTCTGCACCTCATAATTTTTTTTTAATATGTTGATAAAATTGTTTATTATATGTAAGTATTTATGAAATTTTCGAATATTTTTGTTCCATTTTTATGCGGTCGTTATCTATCGCACAAATACAAGTTTTGTTGCACTTCATTCCCAAACTCAGTCATTTACCATAGCCAATTGTGTACATTGTATATTAGTGAATCACTAAATAGGAAATAAGAAAGGCTTTTTGCATCCATTGCAGAAAAAAGATGTACCATTGAAAACGTATCACATGGATCATCTTGCTTCTTTGGAAAGTACTCACAGAAATTAAAAGTTCGTTTCTCACCCGCGATTGACACCTTTACCAAGTTAATGGGAATCTATCTTACGAAATCAATGGCGTTCGCTGAAAATATTACAAAATTAGCAATCCAGACAACCTTATTTGGTATCCATTTGCAGATAATTTCTAACAAATTAACTATATTATTTCTTCCTTTACCACTTCTTGTATTTATTTTATCTGTTGTTTTGTTCTAAGAATAATATTTTTTTAATTTTTCGATCTGCAAAACCTTTAAACGTACGAATTTGAAACATATACGTTTTTTACGATGTAATTTTAAACTGTAAGAAAATATTTCTTTGTCATAAAAAATCAAGCAAAAATTAAAACAATTTATGAAAAATATATTACTGTATTGTAATCAAAGATGTGACAAAATTTTTTTCCACTCATGTTTAGCAAATTGTTATCACTTAGAATTGGAAATAGAATGTACAAATGAAAAAAGTAAAATTAATTTAAGGTTAAAAAAGTTTTTTTTTTTATATTTAATTATAGATTTTTATTTGATTTTGCAGGCTTCATTTCTCTAAATAATTTGGTTTATTTTTCAATAAAATAGAATTGCATTTTACATTTAATTTTCAAATGAAACATAAAAAGAGAAAAACTGTTTTAAATCAAAACCTGAAATTGGAATCAATATTTGAACTGGTGCTAAAACAATTATCTTTCAACTTTACTTTATCAAAAGTCACTAAGATTTTGCGCTAAAAATTCTTGCAACTCTTATGTGATTTTTTCTCCAGAACAGTGCTTTCCTCTTCTTTTCTTTTCGAAAAAGTATGCTGCTTTAATAGGAAAAAAAGTTTAACTCTTGCCTGTGACATTTTCATCAAAATACTTTTTACCGTTATCGAACCAAAAGTTTCCAAAGAAATACTTTTCTCGAAATCACACAATTTGAAATTTAAATTAAAGTTCACTGGAAGGAAAAAGAAAGACTATACATGCTCGTATCAAAAATATATATCGAGGTCAGAGTGACGCACAAGATATTATGAAAAATATGATATAAAGTATGCATTGATACATATGACATACATAATAATAAAGATCCCGAATTACGGTAGACTTGTAATAAAGAACTTAACCCGGGGGTCACTCATCTGTTTTGAAAAACGTTACTTTTGGGGTGAGAACCCCAAATTTTTTTTAACACTTTATATAATTATGAAATAAAATTAAGTAATATGATACATATTTATAAAGTACAAGATTTTTGTATTATAAAATAAAAGTTTAAATTTTTTGCATGTACAAAAAGACAAAATAATTAACTAACATCAAAATTTTCATTTAAAAAACAATAATTTATATTTTTCATAAAACCAGTAAATTTTAAAAATTTAAATTCAGTAAAATATACTTTATAAAAGCGAAAATGATAGTAAAGAAAAATAATTTTTTAATCATTTTCCAACATTCAGAGCAGACTATATACAAATGCTCAACTTTCGCGGAGTTCTCAGCCCCATATAAATTTTGAAGGTCAATAATTCCAATCGTTCGAGAAAGAGGATTGCATCAGCCAAAAGGGTTTCAATTACCTAAAATGTCAGCTACAAAAAAATCATGGTTCTGGGGATTTTTTTAGAACCCGGGGAAATTTTCTTGTTCTGGTTACAGAACACTCCAGCGAGTGATCGGGGTAAAACATTTTCTGAAGAAAAACTGGTTTATTTTGTTTAAAATTTATAAAACATAAAAAATAAAAGCTATTAATTGTTAAACATTTAATCTTAGTTTTACAATTTAGTCGATATTATTGAAAATTTGTTTTTTTAGCTACTTAAGCAGTATGACTCTCTCATTATAAATCATAAGATAATATTTTTACATTGTCTATTGTTTTCCTAATTATTAAAATAATAGATTAGTTGAATACAAATATTCGTTTATAAATTTTATAAATTACTCACCCAAAAATGCGAAGTTTTCAGTTTCCTGTTAACCCGTACTTAAATATCGGCAACTTTTAATTGCCATACTGAAAATATATAATTATTTTTCAATAATCATCAAGATTTAATATGAAGCTGGATATATCACTGAAAAAACAGTAATATTGCAAGTCAAACGTGCTTCGTTATTGGACATAATATCTTCAGTGTTTACGGAAAACGGGAAGAGGGCTAATGAACATCATAAATTTTGAATCCATTTCCTAAAAGGCTTGCCTATAGTACGTAAGTACCTTACTTAGTACTGTTAATTTGTTCTTGGAAGTACCACATAAAATGAATCCACCCTGATGGAAGCATTTTTTCTTTAAGGGAAAATAAGAAATAAATTCCAACTTAAGCTTTTAGAGCTGTAAGACTAGTATATATATGTATATATATATATATATATATATATATATATATACAATTGAAAAAAGTTATTAAATAAGTAAAAAAGAGAAATAATGGAACACTTTCATTGTTTATTTTCTACAAAATGAAACAGAAAAGATTTTTTAACTAGCAAAAATCAGTCCAAAGTTTACTTCGAATTTTTTTTCCCTATTTGTTTCTTGTGTTAACATGTAACAGCTCTGAATATAATTTTCTAAATTTCGCTTTTTTAAAAGAACATATGTTTCTTCATTTCATGACCATTCTCTTGAATTTAATTCATTGCTCTTCCAATGATAATTCTTCGATACTATTTTATGCTTTTTTTTCTGTTCGTACAACATTCGTCATCAAGAAGATAAGTCTGGCTGAATATACTCCATGTTATCGTCAAATTCCAAAAGACGAAACCTGAACTTGTCTTAAACGTCTGCCGATTTTTTGTTTATTTTTCATTATAAATGGGTAATGAACGATAGTTATAAATCAGCGTTTCTCAAACTGTGGGGCGCTCCCCTAGGGAGGCGTGAAAACTCTACAAGGGTGGCGCGAGCATATTAAAAAGTCGAAATCAAAAGATTATTTTAAAATAAAAAAAATATTAATTTATTGTAAGTAAAACAAACATTCTGAATAAAAATATAATACACATTAACACTGTTACAATACACTTATAAACGTATCAGTCTATACAATGTATTTTATAATTAATTTAACAATACTAAATTAAGAATAAGTTGGATAATTACCAGCGAAACTTATGGGTTTTTATTAAAACTTATCTTGATAATTTTTATGGTTTAAAATTGTTTCCTTCATTGCCAAATAAAAGTTACGTGATTCGCTCCTTAATGCCACCATTCTCCACGCAGATGCTCATAAATAATTTTTTTGGAGAAAAAATAAGAGATTAAAAAGTAAATCCTTCATTAACACTATCGAAGTCCTTTTATTGCATTCCAAGGCCTTCAGAATAATCCTTTGGACAGTAGTGGACATAAAAGATCGTACTTCAGAAGTATGTATATATACGTCTAGAAAATAAATGCAATGGATGAGCCAGAGAAACTTTATTACGCTGTCAAAGGAAATCGTTTTTAAGCTTTAGTGACAAATTAAAGTAGTATTGAATCATAAAAATGTTATTGTTTGAGGTGGACAGAAAATTATGCATTGAATATTGGGTCACGAATATTGAAAGCAGATAGCAATATATAAAAAATTTAAAGAGCTTTATATAATTATATATATAAAATTATAAAAATATTATTATTAGAGGGCACAGAATATGATGATATGTCAGATATTGAAGTTGATATACGGTATATATATATTAAGAGTTTATATATATATATAAATTGGATGAAGACAAAATAAAGCGTTTCCAGCTTAGGCTGTGGGTTCCCAAGGGTTCGTGAGCCTATTGAAAATTGAAAAAATAAAATATTTAAGATAATAATTAATTTACTGAAAGGAAGAAAAACAAAAGTGCATTCTGACATACATAAAAATATAACACAGATTCACTCTGATATCATATAGTTTTAAATATATCAGTACTACAGAAAGTTTTTGAAATGTTTTTATCAGTACTAGATTAAGTTATCTGACTACGTTCTGGAACCATGATTTTAAAAAGTGGATAAATGGATAATTTTCATGATATTTACTGTCACTTGGATTATAATACACGTATAAGATTTTTTAAGGATATTATGTGAAAAACATTTATTTAAATACAATATTTTGGCAAAAATTATCTTAGAAAAACTTTTATTCAAAATGTTCTCCTTTATAAAAGATGCTTCAAAAAATAATATTTTGTTTGTATAAAGTAAAGATTTCCCAATGGAGTCTGAACTAGGATTTCTGAAAAATTCACATTATTTTCAAGTTACAACCCATTGAAATAATTATCGGCGTTTGTTTCTTAAAATTCATTCCTTCTGTTGTCGTAAAACATGACTTAACCCACTTCTAAATTATAAATTCCCAAAATTCTCGTTCAGCCTCTGTACAGAGGTCTGAGCTATATAAGGCGAAATTGTATTACAATAGAAGCATTTTTCATAAAACGAAAATATTTTGAAAATTTATCCTTTTATGTTTATTTTTTGTCAAAATAGTGTACTTAAATAATTTTTTATTATAATAATATTCTTAAAACAATTTTATAATACGTTTTCTAATCTAAGTGACACTAAATACCATAAATATTATCCATTTATACGCTTTTGCAAAATTACGGTTCCGCACGTAGTCGGATCAGTTTAAAAACAAATTTAATAAATACTATGGCATCCTATGGGCTTGTCATATACAAAATGTAATACTTATCTTAATAGTTTATATGATTAATAATTAAAGTCATTCTCTGACTTTAGCATCAAAGTACATTTTCATTACATTCAATACATTGTTCTTGAAAGGGGAAGGGAAACATGAACTTTTGGGATTAAAAAATTAAGGCAGATCCTGAAAGTTTAGAAGCCCCAATTTTAGGGCCCCATATATGAGTCTTTTTTTAAGATAGCAGGTAAGAAATGACTATGATCTGCCTCTGCTGCGAACCCTTTTTCTCAGCAATTAGTTTGCACATACGTTCACGCTAATTGGTACTCTTAACCTTGACTAATCAACGCCATTCATTTTGGCTGTATTATTTTGGTGGTAGAGTTTTGGCGCTAAATCTTTCTAAGCCATATAATAAAGAATCAATCAGTGCTAATTTAAAGGCAGTAGTTAAAGTACTAATCGTATTATAGTGGGAATAGGGGGGGTTTGTAATTTTTGCGATTTTTTTTCCCCTATAATTACATTTAATATAAAAAGGTTTTACACGTTGGATGAAAAATTCGGGCTACAGAGAGTTTAAAAGTTTGTAGCATCCCCTAGTTTTGGCATCTTTCAGAGATATAATTTGCAATTTTGACGCAAGTTTCATGTTTCCAAAATTTTAACGCCCTCAGCCATTTTTCCCTGTTTTTAAGGAGTATTTTTTTCTTAAATATACTTGAATGTTTATGCCATAAATTTTTTTTAAGAAAATTTCCCCCCCACAAAAAATTATTTGTTTAAATTTTCTTTTTTTTTTTCCCAGCCAAAATTTTGTTTTTAAAAAAACCGGTTTTGGGAAAAAGTACGTCAAGCCATTTGGGGCTTTTATTTAAATAAAAAAAAAAACATGAAAAAAATATGTTTTTGGGAAGTTCTTTTATCAATTGTTGCTCTTTAAAATTTTTTTCATATACAAAATATTTTGGAAAGTTTTTTTTCCCAATTTAAAAAGGGATTTCAAATTTATTTATTTTAAGTAAAAAAAAGGAAAGGGGGGAAACCTCAATTTACACAAAAAATTTATTTGTTTTAAAAAATTTTTCCCTTTTTTTTTAATTTTTAATAATATATATATATATATATATATAAAATTTTAAAAAAAAAAAAAAAAGTTTGGGAAAGGATAAAATTTTTTTATATTCTTAACAAAATTTTTTTACACAAAAATTTGAGAAATTATTTTTAAAAGTATACCCCCATTCATATATTTTTTTCCCTTTAAATTTCCCTGTGTTCAAAATTTTTCTCTTTTAATATTTTATTTGCCCCTTTTTTTTTAAAAATTAAAAAAAAAAAAAATTTTTTTTTTTTTTTAAAAAAAATTTTTTTTTAAAAAAATTTAAAAAAAAAAAATTTTTTTTAATTTTTTTTAATTTTTTTTTTTTTAAAAAAAAATTTTTTAAAAAAAAAAAAAAAGTTTTTTTTAAAAAGGGTTTTTTTTTTTTAAAAAATTTTTAATTTAAAAAATTTAAAAAAAAGGGGAAAAAAAAAAAAATTTTTTTGGGAAAAAAATTTTAAAAAAAAAAATTTTTTTAAAAAAAAAAATTTTTTTTTTTTTAAAATTTTTTTAAAAAAAAATTTAAAAAAAAAAAAATTTTAAAAAAAAAAATTTTTTTTTTTTTTTTTTTTAAAAAAAAAGGGTTTTTTTTTTTTTTCCCCTTTTTTTTAAAATTTAAAAAAAATTTTTTTTTTTTTATTAAAAAAAAAAAATTTTTTTTTTAAAAAAATTTGGGGTTTTTTTTTAAAAAAAATTTTTTTTTTTTTTTTAAAAAATTTTTTTAAAAATTTTTTTTCCCCCTTTAAAAAATTTTTTTTTTTTTCCCTTTTTAAAAAAAACCCAAAAAAAAATTTTTTAAAAAAAAAAACCTTTTAATTTTTTTAAAAACCCCTTTTTTAAAAAAATTTTTTTTTTTTAAAAAAAATTTTTTTTTAAAAAAATTTTTTAAAAAAAAAAATTTTTTTAAAATTTTTTTTTGGAGAAAATTTTAAAAAAAATTTTTTTTTTTTTTTTTCTTAATTTTTAAAAAAACCCCCTTTTTTTTTTTTTTTTTTGGGTTTTTAAAAGTATTTTTTTTTTTTTTTTTAATTTTTAAAAAAGTTCCGAAAATACCCTTTTAA
Source organism: Trichonephila inaurata madagascariensis (assembly GCA_019973955.1). NCBI lineage: Eukaryota > Metazoa > Arthropoda > Arachnida > Araneae > Nephilidae > Trichonephila > Trichonephila inaurata. Next base: position 132,944 of record BMAV01008071.1, on the reverse strand, counting down.
TTAAACCCCCAAAAAAAAGGGGGAAAAAATTTTTTTTTTAAAGGTTTTTTTTTTTTTTTTTTTAAAAAATGGTTTAAATTTTATTTTTCCTTTTTTTAAAAAATTTTTTTAACCCGTTTTTTTAAAAAAATTTTTTTTTTTAAAAAAAAAATTTTTTTTTTTAAAAAAAAAATTTTTTTAAAAAAATTTTTTTAAAATTTTTTTTTTTTTTCAAAAAAATTTTTTAAAAAATTTTTTTCTTTTTTTGGGGGGAAAAAAAAAATTTTAAAAAATTTTTAAAAAAAATTTTTTTTAAAAAAAAAATTTTTAAAGTTTAAAAAAAAATTTTTTTTAAATTTTAAAAAAATTTTTTTTTTTTTTAAAAAAATTTTTGGGTTTTTGGGGGGTTTTTTTGGCCCGGAAAAAAGGGGAAATTATGGGAAAATTTTTTCCCCCCAAAATTTTTTTTTGGGGGTTTTTCCCCCTTTTTTTAAAAAAAAAAGGGGGCCACCCCCTTTAAAAAATTTTTAAAAACCCCCCCCTTTGGGGTTTTTTTAAAAAATTAAAATTTTTTTTTAAAAAAAAAAATGTTAAAATTTTTGGGTTTTTTTGGGGGGTTTTTTTTTAAATTTTTTTTTAAATTTTTTAAATTTTTTTTTTTTGGGGGTTTTTTTTTTTAATTTTTTGGGGGTTTTTTTTTTTTTTAAAAAAAATTTTTTTTCCTTTTAAAATTAAAATTAAAAAAAACCCTTTTTTTTTCCAAAAGGGGGAAAAAATTTTTTTTAAAAAAAAACCCTTTTTTTTTTTTTAAAAAAAAATTTTGGGGTTTTTTTTAAAAATTTTTGGTTTAAAAACTTTTTTTTTTTTGGGGGGAAAAAAATTTTTTTTTTTTTTTTTTTAAAAATTTTAAATTTTATTAAAAAAATTTTTAAAAAATTTTTTTTAAAAAATTTTTAAAAATTTTTTAAAAAAAAAAATTTTAAAAAAAAAATTTAAAAAATTTTTTTTTCCCCCCTTTTTTAAAACCAAATTTTTTTTTTTTGGTTTTTTAAAAAAATAAATTTTTTTATATAACTTAGGAAGGGGAAAAAAACCCAAAAAAAAAATTTTAAATTTTTTTTTTTTAAAAAAAATGGGGCACAAGTTTTAAGGGGAATTCAGCCTACAACTTCTTTTTTCACTTTAAAGATTACAAGATGGTATCATATAAATTAAAATAAATCAATAGATGACTCAATCGTAAGAGGTTCACCATCGTGGCATAATGTTAATTTTGCAGAATTGATATCGAGAAATGGGTTTGGCTTATTTAAATAAAACACTTTTGTGTTCGAACCCCATAAAAAGATCTGTATTCAAAAGGATCTATAGGTTTGTAACATATTTTTGTGATATGGAGAAATTCATTGAATTTCCATTTCCTTTCAGCTATCCGACTACGTTCGGAACCGTTAAAAAAGCGTAAAAAAATGAATAATATCAAATATTTAGTGTCACTTAGATTAAAAAAAATAAAATTGTTTTAAGAATAGTTTTAAATAAAAATTATTTAAGTAAAATATTTTGAAAAAAAGAACATAGAATGCCCAAATTTTAAAATATTCTCCTTTTGCAAAAAATCTTCTATTATAATAATATTATCCCTGTATAAGCTCGACATCTGCACAGAGGCTCAACTAAAGTTTTGAAATATATAAATTAGAAGGGGGGTTTTATCCATGTTTTAAGAAAAAAAGGGGGATAAATTTTTAAAAAAAAGCCGATAATTATTTTAATTATTGGGTTGTTCGAAAAAATTTCTTTTTTTTTGTGGAAATGAAAGAAAGTTTTCGTATAAAAAAACAAATACTTTTTTTAAATTATATATTTGGCCGTTCTTTAAACACCTTTTGCCATCTTTCTGGTTGTAGCATAATTCCACTCTCAAAAAGTTTTGATCTTTGCGGGCAAAAAACTGATCGAGGTGGTTTTTGACCTCCTCATTTAAGGTGAAGGTTTTACTATCTAAAAAATTTTGGAGTGACCGGAACAAATAATAATCCGATGGTGCCAAGTTGGGGAAAATGGTGGGCGTGGCATTGTATCCCATTCATGTGAAAAGCTTTTGGCGGTAAAACTTGTTTTCCCGGGTTTTCTTGATGAAACACTACAGCTTTTCGTTGATTAGTTTTGCCTTTTCTGTTGAAGTGCATCATTCAGTTTGTCCAGCTGATGACAGTAGATTTCCGAATTAATCGTTGTGTTATCCGGTAAAACTAAAAAAAAAAAACGATTCCTTTAAAATCCCACCAAACAGAAAAGCATCCCCTTTTTTGGGTGAATATCGGTTTGGAAAAGGTTTGAGCCGGTTCATCTTTTTGCTCCATGACCTCTGCGTTTGACGTTGTATACAACCCATTTTTTGTCCCCGGATGAGGGTGCGCTTCAAAAACGGATAATTTTCGTGACGTTTGAGAAGCGAATCGCAGACGTCAATTGGTGCACAGATTTCTCTGTGAGAACATGGGGAACCCATACATCGAGTTTGAGGGTAATCCCAGGCCTTGCGGGCAATAAACTGTTGAATTTGATAAATTTAAACCCCTCAATCCGATCTCACGTGTTTTTTTATTCGCCGGTCGCATCAACAATGCCTTTATCGCTTTCCTTTATCAGCTTCAACCGGCCTTCCCGAACGTTGCGCATCTTCGACATCAAAATTGCCGGATCGAAATTTAGCGAACCAAGTTCTGCACTGGCGTACTTTCAATACACCTTCTCCATACAATCGGTCACTTTTCAGGCTTGAACAGCTTTTTTACCCTTTCTGTAGTAAAACAGTAAGATATGTCGAAAATGCTGCTTATCGCCTCCATATTTTAAAAGGGCAACAACCAAAATGGTAAAATTTAAATTTGGGAATTTTCCACACAAGCCTTGCTATTGAGCTTCTCAAAGAAAATAAAAATTATACGGCTTAAATGTGAAATTGGGTGCAAAAAATTACAATTAAATCCTCTGTCGGAAAAAACGAAATTACTTTCCGAACAACCCAATAGTTGTAACTCTGAAAATAATGTGATTTTTTTCAAAAATCATAGTTGAGCCTATGTACAGAGATCTGAGCTATATACAGGCAAAATATTATTATAATAGAAGCATTTTCACAAAAAGAGAACATTTTTAAAAAATGTTATTGTAAGTTATTTTTTTGCCGAAATATTGTATTTAAATAATTTTTTTTTGTCAATATGTTCTGAAAACAATTTTATACATTTATTCTAATCTAAGTGACACTAAATATCATGAAAAGAATCCATTTATGCGCTTTTTTAAAATCACGGTTCCGAACGTAGTCAGATTACTTAATCATTCCTCTGTGAATTCGGTATAACCACATCAAAAAGAAATCATGTTATCTGTTTGTTAATTTTATATCCAAAATAACATTTGTAAGCATCTTTACACAAATAAGTCCTGCTTTTTTTTCCCCGCGAGTTGCACTACAAATACTTCTTAAATGTGGAGCAAAGACTATCAGTAGAATTAGTACAATTACGAGATAATTTGCCCATTTTTGAGCTTAAGAAATTCTACACTCATCAAATATTTATTCTAAATGGACGATTAAGACCTCATAACGATAATTTCTGAAGCAACTTATCTTTGTGATGTTTACAAGTACTATTATATGGTTGATTTGTAGAACCATTTGCATACTTTCGGCCTGATCTAATCGTGTTGATTTAATATATATATATATATATATGAGTATTTGAAATTGAGCATCTTGCGCTCTGATCTTAGCAGTTTATATTATTTCAAAAGTAATCAAGTTATGCAACCAACTAAAGATATCCGGCTAGATGTTGGAAGCTTGAGAACAAATAAACAAATAAATATTGCAGAGGAAGAGGAATACCATATAAAACTTGGGAATATTAAATTATTTTTCTTACATTTACTGTATCTTAGTTATAAAAACATTTCTTTAAATCCACTTTTGGAAGAATGAAATTGGTACGATAATTTTTTCGTTAAAATTACGATATCTCCAAAACAATCCAATAAAATTGAAAGAAATTTGAAACACTAATGCAACCAGCCCTTTTAAGTGCAACAAAACACATGTTATAATATAGTTACAAGTAATTTTATTTTACAGCCATTTTTTGCATAGAAAAAATTAAGTAATTCTGACGAAATATTATCAACATCAAATTTGAATTGTTATTAAAGTTTCTGAGGTTTGTGACACTTAAGATAAGTCAATATAAGTATATATCAATGAAATTAAAATTGCATTATGTCCAAATTTTTATTTAATCTATTTTTCTTCATATTGAAAATTTTGCTAAAATTTTATAGAGATAATATTTTTTTCACAAACAAGAATGCATGTTACTTATTTAATAATTGTGACTCTTAAAACTTATGTATTATGTTCTTTAAAACGATAAAGATTTTTCTGAATATCATTTTAAAAAAAAATGGTCTCCAAACCTTGTCGGATGCCTTTTACCTCATGTAATTTTTATTTCTGAACTATGAATGTGGGGAAAAATTTTACATGATTTAAATAAGAGTTTCATAAAATTAACTGTAGTTGTGTAGAAAAAAACGCTATTTAAGATACATGGACAGTAACACATTAAATGTATTACTTAATATAAGATATCTTGAAACAGAATCGTCGTATCATAATGGAAAAAAAGAAAAAAAAAGTAAAACAAATTTAATTGTTTTTTGGTTTATTAATATTCAGGACGTTTAATTTTTATGTTAATTTAGTCTGTAATCCCAAGAAAACTGTCATTTCTCAATTTTTTCTTCATAAAAATTTAATATTTGCACTGTTGAAATGTTCAAGGAAATTTAAGAATTTTTTTTTTATAAAATATTCATATCTCTGAAAGAATTACAGTAAATAATGAATTTTAATGCTTAAAGTAACTCACGGACAACTGATTAAATTACATATGTAACATTTCACAATGCTTTTATATGTTTAACCCATTACTGGGATATATTTTTTAATTGTACATCTAACTATTTTTGTGTATGATATTGATTTGAAAAATGAACTAATTTAGCCCATTATGTAAAATTATTTTGATTTTTAAGACACCTATGATTAATGGGAATATGTTTACAAAACCCACTGTGCACTATTGAAAAGCATTTACATTACTTTTGTTTCATTTACCTCTCCTTACATAAAATTTCTAAGAAATATTTTGTAAATACTACAAATCTCAAAAGCAATAATGAATCAGAAACATTTCATACTCTTAAAAGATAATGATAAGTATACTAATTTCTACATATTGCTTTCCATAAAATTTATGAATTCATAGCAAAAACTACAAATACATGACATATGGTTGGAAGTACTACAATATATAAAAAAAAAAAAAGTACATTAGACAAATAAAAATAACAGATAAAGAGATAAGATTGATGAATTTATTGGTAAGTATAATTACCACGGTCTAGTAAAGGGTTCATAGACATGTACATAAATAAAATATTCTACTGTAGTGATTAATAACGTGTTTGTTTTCAAAACATTATGGGATGAAATATAGAACAGTCCTTTTACAGTGTTAAGTACTTTTTTCTTGATATTTTAGCATACTAATTTGAGTTACCTAACATTCTTTATTATAACCATTCTAATTTTGTCAAAACTTGATGTGTGCATTTTTTATTTCATCTTTCTTTTGGCATTGTTTTGCTAAATTAATGGGGCATTAAACAATTAAGATATCCCGTATCTGATAATTTCATCTCATAGTTTCATGTGCCACTAGATTTTTCCAATTTACTGCACAAACACCTGTGAGAAACTTTCTTTGTGACTCCCTAAAACTGTCAGCGAAACTAAAAAGAAGAATGAACATGAGCAACTGCAATCATACAAGAAATAAAAAAGAAAGAAGAATGACGCCCATAAAGCAGATCATTCAACCCCTCCGAGAAATGGTGTTAAGGCAATAAAAGTAGTAACAGCGAACCGCACAGCGAAAGTAGATAGTTTCGGAAGAATAACGTTCCTTCTTCGTATTCATCTCAAATAAGCAAGCTTCATCTAAACGGTGCAATGAGAAACCTCACACAACAAAAGGTTATTTGTCTTACGTCTATATAGAGTTTGAGATGTTTAGCAAAAAGCAAAACAAAAAAAATTAGCTTGAGTCAATGTTTTGTTCAACTGAAAGGGAAAAAAAAAAGAAAATGATTGATGTAGAAGGATGGGTAATGCCTAATGTTGCATGACATATATCCGGTAAGAAGGGTAGATCCATAAGGAACTCATTAAGATCCAAAGATAAGAAACTATTGAGTAAAACATGAATAAGCGAAAAAGGAAAAAAAAGAACTTTGTTGGAGCAAATGTATTTTTCTTCTTGAGTAGCAATGAAGCCCGTCAAGAAAAGTATCACATGAAATTAACCAACGTTTTAATTGTAAATTAAACATTTCAACACATTTATATATCTCAACATATTTATTCTAATTAATGTTTAATAATTATGATTATGAAATACCGTATTTATTCGAATTTAAGCCGCACTCCAAATTCTCAACACGTTTTTGCGAAAAATGAAAAACAGTGTAAAAAAGATTTATCGATATTCAGTTTTACGAAATTAAAAGAAATTCAAAATGAGAAATAATAAGCCGTGAATAATTACTTAGTTTATCAATATTATAAATTTTAAATACATTTATGAATCTGGAATAGCTCTAATTGCCCGTTCCAAAGATTTTTTTCCTTCTAATATAATCCACGTCCAATTTTGAGTAGCATTTAAATTGGAAAAAAAAGTGCGGCTTAGAATCGAGTAAATACGTTATACGAATTAATATTTAAATATTTAAAGTTCATTAAATATCATTTGCTCTTCAATTATAATGTGTCTTTAAAAAAAAAAAGTATGGTAAATGATATGATATTGTCCCTCTCGTTTTCCCCCATAAATCCAGTTCGAAATAAAAGGACCAGATGGGAAATTTCAGTTTCGTTACTCTTGTGCTATTATCTTTTAAAATTGTTACTTTCAGTTGAATAACATATATTTTTTTATTATTATTATTATTAATAAACTTTGTAATGAAACATGCTCCAAATATTTTCAGTGGAGTTGGGAGTATCTATCACCGTATCAGCCGTATGAATGATACGGGGCTCGAAGCTACAGGAGCCTCAACAAGAGTAGCTATAGTTCCACTAACAGAGCTCCCATATCTAAAAAATGACAGGAAAGGAATTTTGATCCAGGGCCCCCTCGTAACTCGCTAAAGCAGTGATTGGAGGCCAAGTATGTGAGAGCAATGAAAAATTGGAGAAAAAGCTTACTTTTTTCTTTCATTTAAATAAACATTTTCTGGAAGAGGGGGAAAGAGAGAGAGAGAGAGAGATATTGAAATATCTAGATAGCACCACCTATCTATAAATTGTTTAACCCTTTATCTACCACGGTATGATTTACTGCAATTTTTTTCATACAATATGTTTTGTTTTTTAAATTACTACATTGAAAATTAAGGGATATACATAATCAAAATACGCAGCTTTTGGAAATATAATCCGTTAGAGCTAATTAATTAATTAAAGATATTCAACTGTAAAATTAGCTCTATACAATGTTCACTTAAAATAAATAGTCAAATCGTTTTCTAAGGTCTTCATTAACATACAAAAAAAAATAAGACACTTAAATTTCGACATTAACCATTTTTTCGGGGGACAAAAATGATACTCTTCTCAATCCGCTGAATACGCAATTTCTGCTATAAAGCTTTTCATCTTACCCGCTAAAATACTCATCATAGAACACGTGTCATCATATATCTTGGAAGAGTGGATTTCCAAGAATATTTCTTCTAAGCATCGTCAAAATATTCGTAAAAATGGTTATTCTATGTAACTTTAAAGTGAGTGGTTCTTATAAGTACTGTCGGCAGATAAAGGGTTAAATGAAAACAGATGATCATATAGCACAGATTAGTCACGTAGAATCCATGGATCGTGTAGTTCGTAGTAAATTTCCCAATGTTTATTACGACTTAAAAAATTCGACTTACGTGGTTATCAAACAGTCCCACCTATCTCATAAGTTCGGGGTATTACTGTATTGTTCCAAACTTTAGAAAAATTTGCATACTTCTAGAACTAAAACCCTTTAAAAAATTGACAAGGAATGCCATTTCTCTAAGAATAAACAATATTTCGTTCTAAGTAGAAGTCTAATTTTTTCTATGTATCGTTAACTCTATTTTTTCAATACCTACTAATAGCTTAAACTTTATTTATATTTACTTATTTATTTATCTTGGTGGAATTTTCAATCGTTAATAAAATACATTTTAAAGCACTCAATTGAGCTGAAATTTTATATACATGATTGTTTTGGATGACAATACAATAACTTAATTATAATTAATAAAAAATAATTGATTAAAACTAATAATTTAAAGAATTACAAATACTGTTACGTTGGCATTATTTTTGGCGACTTGTGTCAAAGCTTGATTTTTTTTTTCATGTTTTAAAGCATTTAGTTGAAATGAAATTTTATAGACAGGATTGTTTTGAATGACAATACGATACTTTAATGATAAAGAATAAAAATTAATGACCCCTTAATGTTGTGATTCTGTCCTATGTATATACATATTTAGATTAATTGTAACTCTTTAATAAAAAGTAGCTAAAATAAATTTTTTCTTTGATGAAAGTAGTAACTGACTTAATTTTTTTTATATATATGTTACTTGTGTTTCTGTGTATAATTATCTCTATTTTTCATTTTTTAAAGCCTTCATTTTCATATCCAAACATGTTTAAATGTTCTTCAAAACAATACTGATATTCCTCTAATTTATATACCAGCACAATTGTTGTTCCAGTTCATTTCACTCCGAATACTGTTCATAGTTGCTTATACCGAACGGTACCGTCCAAAGCTCAAAACCTTTCATTAAAAAATTGAAAAAAAATATATATATAATTTAATTAAACCAGATGTAAGCATTTTAGCCCATCTCAGCCTTTCTGGACAGGTTTTCAATAATAATATTTTCTTCGTTTTCACAAATTTTGCATTAATAATGTACTTCAAATATTCTATATTATGTAATGTGATTTTTTTTTTACCGGGACATTTTGAAATAACACGAGTTTAATGGCCTGCATTAGATGATATATAGAAAAATTGTTAATTACATCTTACTTTTCTTTCATCCCATTTATTTTGTTTCAAACATCTTTTCTAATTATGAAATTGTGAATTGTAATTTTGGAACTTTTCATTAACCTAGATTTTATTCATTCAGATTAATGATCACATTTTACGAAATAATATTTTCCAAATTCGGATAACTTTTCATCCCGCAGTATCTTCAAATAAATCGTAGACAACCAAATGAAATTCTGCACTGCTTCTTGCGTATGATATCACGAAATAATATGACATACGCTTTATAACAATTCTGATGTGATGTATAATATACTACTTTTCTCACACGCACATAGTATCATAAACGTTTTGCTTAAAGCTTATTTTTAGAAAAATGAGCATATTTTAATAAAGTTTAAAAAATTAAAAAAAGGAATTAATAAAAGAAAAGCTACTGGATCTTTTCTAAATACATACGCTTAAATTTTCTGTATTATGTTTTCTTTAGAAATACAGCAGTTTGTTAGTATTGCAATTTTTTAATGGAATTTAAAATTTTGAATTCAAGTTTTTGATTAAGTAATATAATGGAATATTATTCTATCTTAATTATTGGTTTATGTAATACTTGTAATTGTTTATGTGTTGGTTTTGTAGTTACGTTTGGAAAAGCTTAAAATTTTCCTTCCTTTGTATCTGTACTTTGTCATAAAATATATAAGATTTAGTAACAGCTTATATTTAATATAGGTTTTCAACTTAAAAAATACATTAATGTACAAGGTATAAAATACACTAGATAAACAAAAAATGTGTTTAATAAGCATCTGAATTTTTTTTTGCATAAATATATTTGTTTAAATAAAAGCTCACTTACAGAAACTTTTAATAAATAGGAAATACTTACTTTTTAAGCAAAATGTTACTGATATCTTGAATGCTTGAAATATCTGCATACTTCAGTAAATATTTTGAAAAAAAATATTTTAAAAGTGACAAAGTAAAAGACATTTATATATTGAAATAGTGAATTCCAATAGCTGTCAAAAGTAAGTTAAATTGAGATGAAAAGTTTTCTTCCATCTGGAATTCGATATATCCTCTTTTTAAATCCCTCAAGCGAGAATAAATGTTGGACGTTACCGTTTTCCACATTACAAAGTTTGTTTTTGTTTAACTTGTAGTGGAACTAAGTATTATTATTATTTATTTTGAAATAAAATTTAAAAAAAACAAACTTTAGTACTACATTTTTTTAGTAAAATTTTAAAATCTTAGCAAAAGAGGGCATACTCACGTAAACGAAAGAAATATCATTTCACTTATTTTATATTAAACATCAATATATCAAATATATATGATAATATGATAGCGCACCAAAAAAGAATATTACTCTGGTATGATTACAGTTAAAGCAACATACAACTTATATATATGATGTTTTTAAAGAAGTAAAATGCATAGATGTTTATAAACGCACCATAGCAAAAAGAGACATATTAAGAAAAGCGTATCCAAACCGAACGAAATTGAACATTCCACACATCTTACTATAGAATATGCAAAACATTGACTTCTGATGAACTATTGAAGTTCTAGTGTATTGCATCGGATCATGTGTATTACGGTTACTCAACCTTTTTCCTGCCGGGCCACATACATTTGACAGGCATTTCACGCGGGCTACAACATCAGGATGAATGGAAAAACATTACAAGGCAATGTAGGATATTTAAAATGTCGAAAATGATCAAATATTAAAATTCCTTCTTGGCTTTTTTAAGTATATTAATATATTTATGAATATATTATTGATAGTATATCAATCACGCGCAAGAAGTTGTTTTACGTATTTTTTTTTACTTAATTAAGAGGCATATTTTCTTTTACGTTTCATCCATGACCAAGCCCCTAGATCACATTCCATTATCATGCAAACTAAGCTGCCATACCATATAATAATTTGATTTTTTCTTTGACAATGTCTCTCCCATTTTTATTTCAAATATTAATTTATTAAATGCAGAATGGCTGCAATGTGTTTTGCCTGAATTCTTGTCTGAAATCAGCCTTATTTGTTTATATTTAAAGTCATTTTTACCCATAAAATAGCCACTACTCCAGTTCAGTTCACTGCTTTGCTGTTATATGTTACTAATATCCGTTGCAGTTACAAATAGTCGAAACAAATCTTGCAATTCGTACTCATACGACATCAACATCGGCATATTTGATTGCTTGATTGATTAAGTTTCCTACTAAATTTTTAATACATTTTTCTTAAAAAAAATAAATAAATAAAATAGCTTTCAAGTGCAATGGGGCATAGCCGGGCCACTCAGAAACCCCCGCTCACAGGCTGATTATCACTGATCTGGATGGATGATAAAATAGAGGAAATTACAATGCAATTCCTTAGTTTCTATGAGATTGTGGTTCCATCAAATCACTTGAAATGTAATAAAGCTTCGTCCAAGTGTTCGCAAAAAGTATAAGCTAAACTCAACATTCGATGAAAAACGAGAAAACGAAATAAAGAAAGCATAATAGTAAAATAACTGGATAGCTGGATTCTTGATTTGGAGTAATGCTTTTATATATTTGGCCATATTGGTAGGAAGGGGTAAAACACAGTTGTGGAGAGCGTCAAGTAGCTAGTATTTTCCCAAAGCAACGATTCAGTATCAGGAAAGAGTAGTATTTCAATTGGTGCCTAAAAGCACATCATGCGTTCTTATGAATGATTTATCCGTAACAGGGCGTCAATGGCTACAATGATGACTATTGTCACGGAGATTATTGTGCTGACCCTCTACGTCGAGGTCCATCTTCCATGTTATGCTAAGTGTATTATTTCATCAGATTATCGGCCTGGTCGAAATATTTGATACCCTTACAAAACTCGCCATTACCCCGTCGAGATTCTACAAACTCTGAAATATTGTCATTTTCACCAACATTGGGACTTTTATTACAACACGGCAATGCCAGGTCACACGCCTAACACTTTTCTACAGCTTGTCTTCGCACATCTATAACACTTCCATGGTAATCACCAGATTTCTTTCCAACAGAGTATATATAAGCTTCTCTGATGATCAGGTATATTCGACCGTTTCTACATAGCTTTGATCTAACTAGTCAATATGAATGTGTACCCTAACTCTACATGTCAGGCCGAGTTGGAAAATAGATTAGACCAATGCTTCTCAAACTTTCAATATCGGTGACCCAATTTTCAATCATATATTTCATCGCCCCCTCCTCATACAATGACAATGTATTGAATGCAACTATTAATGTACTTTTACGCTTAATCTACAATACAACCTTATTTATAAACCGTACAAATTATAAATATAAGCATTACATTTTGTATATGCTATATATATATATATATACTTTAAGTAATACATATTTTACATTAATTATTAGTAACATGATAAGCATTATGTTACTTTTAAGAGTTTAAATTGTGCTTTGTTTTTCTCCCCTTCAGTAAATTAATAACTTTTTTTAAATATTCTTTTATCTTTAAATTTACGAAATGTGCGCACCTCCACGTAGGATTATATACCTCCAAGGGGTGCACGCACCACAATTTTAGAAACGCTGGCTTTTGTCAATGTTACGCTAACGTGTTTTGCCTCTGGCACCTATCTAAAATTTCTTGAATACAATGCACCAGTTTCTTATCAGTATTTCGTCTTCAATACATTTACCGATCTTAATTTATTTCGAATATCTTTCTCTAGATGCGTCGCTTTTAATATAACGTGATTCAATAGTTTAAAATCATCCCAATACTTTGTTGAAGTACTTTATAAAATATTCCTATAAAATTCGTTATAAAAAACTTAATGCAAATATATCATCTTTAAAGAAAATTTATCATTTTAATTAAAAGAATTTCCATGAAATCCAGCGTATAACGCGCACCTGTACTGTCAAGATGCAACTTTTAATTTTTAGGCATACCCGGCGTATAACGCACAGTCCCATTTTAAGAAGGAACCTGAAGTGTACATATGCAATGCTGTTAAGTTTTGAAGTCATTTATTCCAGATATTATTCCAGTCTTTAGAAAAAATATACTACTTCTAGAACTACAACCCTTTAAGTTTTTACGAGTGTCATTTTTCTTAAATAAACAGTATTTCGATCTATGTAAAATTTCTAATTTTTTTCTATGATCATCTTTTTTTTCATTCTGTATATTAAAATTTCTACTTTTATATCCTGCGTATAACGCCCACCCTCACATTTTGATCATATTTTCTGTGTTAAAAGTGCACGTTATACACAGGACTTTACGGTATATAACGTTCTAGATAAAAATGAAATTTAGTTACCAATGTTTGAAGGAAATACCATTCTTATGGATAAAGGAATTTGAATATTCGGTATATTTACTAGAAGAAAATAATTTTATATGCATATTATATAGCAAAGTTAATATTTGTTAAATATATATTATAACATTACATAATATGTATAAGCTAAATATATATTAAATATAGAAATAAACAGCATTGCAAATATTTATTTTTCATGTCTGTATAATTCACATATCGTAATATTGTATTCTTCCTTTCTTTCAGAAAGTAAGAAAAAGGGAAATTAAGCCAGAGTTATAATAATGTACTTCTTGGTTAGTAAATACAATTTCCCAATACTATTTAATACCTTTTTCTGAGCACATTCCATTGCTTTATATTTTTCCAATGCATTAAATATATGGAACCGAAATACCTTTAAAATGCTTATGTGAAGTAATTATTTTGATTCAAAAGCGATAAATTAGACATTTTTTTTTATTTCTTTCTCTCCCTTAAAGATTTTCACTCAGTTCCTAAAAAAGAATCACATGCACGAAAACCTTTAAATGTTTGCTAATTAATGAAAAACGCAATTCATAATAAATTAAAGGTGATAATGAAAATTTAATTGGTAATTAATTGATTGATTAATTAATTAATACAATTAATATTACTCATTTTCCTTACACACACAAGTAGTCCATCCCTAACTTTCAGTTCATTACATTAAACATGCAGAAAATTTGCGTGCCAGGTACCATTTAAAGTTGTTTTATTGATTTCATGAAGTAGCTCCCGTACTGCTGGAAGACAGAAACTTAATCGAAAACGGATTTTGCGTTTCCGAGTATTCTTAAAGATAACGAATACTGTTTTGTTATTAAGTTTTTCTCTTCAGATATTTTAGATGAGCTTTATCATTTTCCTTTCGGTAAATGAATTTTTATTCTTGGTAGATAGAAAAGAATCCGCAATAAGATTTCCAACTATTCGTTATAGGCTTAACTCTAATCCTACAGAATCAGATATTTTCCCGATACAAAATATAATTTTTAATTTATTGATGCTGGAAATAGAATTTAGGGATAAAAATGTTTAGCTAGCAGTGATTTATCTATAGGAAAGTGTGAAGATAAGTGAAATAGGCTCAAGAGATTAAGATGAAAAATGTAAAATTGTCTATACAAATATATGTAATATCAATAATAAATTAGAATACACAATTTAAGTGTATTCAATTAAACTATAGTTGCATATAAAAAGAAAAAAATGTCTCTATGATTTACATGCATAAAACTCTCATATTTATAATTGTATTGGTGTAGAATTTGGGATATTTAAGTATTGCTTTTTTCAAAATTAATACTTTAAAACTTAGCGAAGATGATTTAACAATTCCATTAGCATTCAAGTAGAAATTTTCCTTTCATGTTTTTAAAAAGAAAATCAGTTAATAAAAATTATTCCGAAAATTCAATTAAATTTTTTTCAGTTGAGGGTATTAATTTCAACAATAATTTATTTCTAAGCTATATCCATGTAACTTAGATTCTTTGATAATGAATTACATTTTGTAAAATATATATATAGTTACTTTAAAAGAGAGAGAAGCAAATATTTTACCAAAACAATTTTAATTAATACTTTGTGATGTTGTGCCAGATATTTCATATTTTGGATACATTATTGTATTCCGAGAATTTGAAAAATGATTGTTTTATTGGGTTTAAAAAAAAACCCCATCAAAATTGAATAATTCCATCTAATCCCCAAAAGTAGGAACAAACATTTATTATATATTTCTTAATATAAATACAATATATATTTAATTCAAGAAAAGACAAAAAAAAAATATCAACAAAAAAACCAAGAATTCCTGATTACTTTTTTTTGTTTTGTTTTTTTTAGTTCAAGGAATCCTTTATTTTATTTTTTTAAATTCAAATTAAAGGTTAAATATATCGTTATGAAAGAGTTAAACTACGTTTGTGATTTTTTTTTAACAAATTGAAAATTAAATTGTGAACCTTTTTAAAGAAATATAGCAGTTGATTTGTACAAATTATATACAAAATTTATTCAATAGTATTATACAATGAATTATTGAAAAATTCCTTATTAAAACACTTTAAACTATATGACTATTTAATGTGTGATTTGAATTGAAATAAAATCGAAAGAAAAACATTTAACACATATTGTATTAACTGCGCATGCCTTATATATGAAACGATACTTAAAAGTACAATGTTGAAAATAATTAAAGAAGTATATAAAATTAATTTTTTTAAAAAAAAAGAAATCCACAGTAAGAGATTAAAAATAATGAATGGCATACTTGACGGCCTTCGAAATATGAAGTACTTTATTCGCTTATTAATTATAGGTCATAACACATCTTTTAGTGTTTTGAACTCAACGATAAGTATTTTTAGAAATGTTTGATATTAAAACTTGACTTTCTTCCCAAGTGAAGGTCTGCCGTATTTAGTAAGCAATACGTTTTACACTGACGAAATTCATTCAATAAAATATATTTTCGAAACTAATATACTTTAAAGAATTATTTCCTTTATACTCCCAAGTATGCTTTTCTATCTCAAAATATCTCGTAAGAATCTCATTGGTAAAATGTACTTTAATTATCTCTGGAAAAGCTTAGTAACTAAACAATGAAATCTTGAAATCATACAGATACAATTTCAAAAATAGAGCCCTATTTTATACTAAAATTAGGCATAATACTAATGTAAATTTGGTAGTATGCCTAAAAGTAGTTCAGTGTATTGTGTTAGAAAGGATACTTGTATGCCTAGTAAATTTCAATGTACCCTTCAATTTTTCAATGTTTTAATTTCTTGTAAAACCCAATTATTCTGCTTTACTTATATGGTTGTAATTTAATTAAACAGAAAATATACTTATACTTTATGCCATCGACCAATTTTACCTATAAAGAAAGGTCACCAATTCAAAGAATATCGCCAAATGCTTCAATCAATGTGGTTTTTTTATCGGTACATGCGCGGAAATGGTTTTTCACTATTAGCACGGCATTCAGTGATGTCTTTTGATTTAAAGAAATTGATCGACGGTACAATGTGTAAGTGACAAAAGAAATTAAAAAAAAATACTGCTTTTTAAGTAAACCTACAAAATGAAAGATAACTTACCTCCTTCTCCTTCGCATATAAGAGACACCGGAGAGCCTTCATTGTATGGACCTATTATTCCATGTAAATGTTGACCAAATTCATCCATAATGATTGCTTCTCTTGGAGGAACTGTGGAAAAGAATGATATAATAATAAAGTTATAGTTTCATGTATTTTATAATTGAACAATATATATCTCTCTCTATATATATTTCAATATTTTTTAATTTCAATTTTTAGTTGATTGTGAAATTTTGATAGTTATATATATATATATATATATATATATAAGGACAAATTGACATTTCTATAACTATGCATTTTAAATTAATTAACATTTTATGTATTTAAACAGAAATCAGTTATGGTTTTAAAACTATTCAAATTTTGAAATTTGTATATATGTTTTAACTTATTTCTATAATATCAAAATAATTTTACATAGATATTATTTTGTGGTTGGTTAGAATTTATTCATCAAATTTTAATATCAATGAATGAAGGCTATACAGTAAAAATATATAATACAAATTTTAAATATTTTTCCATTGATTATATACATATTACTTTGACTTGTGTAATAAGATGTATATTCAGAATAAAATATAATATTTGGTAGATTAAACAATTTAAATAGATAATTATAAAATTTATCTAATAGCTTTAAAACTGTAAATAAATATTTTACAAAAAATAATAAAAAATGTAAAAAAAAATAATTAAGTACCAATATTTTCTTAAAATTGTTGATCTAATATAGAAAAAAATATCTAAGTGACACAAGAAATATAGAAAAACTATAAGAAACAATGATATCTATTCTATTCAATTTTAAATCTCGACTGTGTTGGGGAATTAAAAATTATTCATAAATAACCAATGATATATCTGGGCATAAACGATGGAACATGCAAGCTAAGATTTCAAGATGAAGGAATCTTTACCAAAAAAAAAGAAAAAAGAAGAAGGAATATTTGATTACAAAAAGGAAGACACAATTTTCTTCCAACAATAAATTTCTTTATTTAAAGGAAGTGTAGCATAATTTCTGCTTAATTGCTACATCACAATTTGTTTGCTCACATATATTTCTTAAGTAAAGCGAGCGTAAATAAATGCATATTTACAAATTAATTTTGAAAATCCTCGAATAAAATAGCATGTCCACATTTATTCAGATAAATATCTTCGTAAGTGCATAAATAATTAAGTTCTCTAAAATAATCTCGCTAGTAAGATTTATATGAGCATTTATCTTGTTGCAGTATTCAGTTCTATGCTCAAGCGAGAACTTAAGACAGGAAATCACAAGCGATTTTATACCATTCCTTTCATAACCCTATTGAGATGAATGACACTGTATTTGCCGAGTGTCAGAGGATTAGCACAATATATGTATCCTGGAATCCATTTGTTTAAGGAGAAGAGGCATTATTTCCAGCATATCTCGACTGATACAGTCTGTCAATAAACGAGAGGCGCCAAAATGTCGAAGGATAGCATTAGCTTGGCGAAATAATAACGTTCTTCTGATGACGAAGCATAAAAGAATTCCTTAGACTAGGAATGAATTGAGCAATATAATTTGATACAGTCTAGAGAGGTAGGCAAGAGGTAGGTTTAAGAGCTGGAAAGGAGGAAATGGAATATGATGCACATAAATGGAATATAAGGCTAGTCGTAAACTCAACTTTAATGCCGTTTCATCAGTTTTCTTTGCATTGCCTACATCCAATTTAGGTTTAACTGATTGCAGAAACATGGTAGACACAAAATGTGTAACTATAAGAAAATAATAAAGTATAGTGAAATATGTTTCAGTGAAATATGTTTGGGAAATATATGATGCTCTTATTCATTGATTGATGATATTTCCTTAAAAGGAATTTAAGGTTTATTTGTAAGGGTTTGAACTCATAAGCTACTCGATAAGTTACTCATTCATATAAGAAGTTTATTATTTTTAATAAGTAAACAAATGGGAATTTAGTTTAAGCTGTACTTAAAGCACCAGGGATATAAAAATATACTTAATTATTTATCTGTATCAATCCTCGTCTAATATAATGCTATTTAAATTCCTGTCATCAATAAAAAAGTTAATTAATAACTTCAGAACATCCATCAATATCGGTGTCTTGGGAGTTTAGGGGTTATAATCAACAAGATCTCTTAACAGTGTGTCATGAGTTTGAGCTCTAGTACGAATGAAAACTCTCCGAAGGGCGAGGCTCACATCCGTAAAGTCTATCAAGGATCAAAATCATCTCGATCATATGGTGCTACTAACTTGACCGAGGTTCAAAATTATGTGGTCTATCACAATACCCAAATTGTTGATTCATAGATCAACGTTAATAAACAGTCACCCACCAATCGCTATTGGACAGAACTAGCATAAGCATGAATTGTTCAAAGCAAATTAAATTATGATGCAAATATGTCAATTAACCAACTTCTTTAAGATGCTTAATAACTTTTTAAAATAAACTTTTCCATTATGGAATCTTTTTTCAAAGTATCAGGTTGTTCAATTTTGAATGATCCTAAATTTCAAACTTCGTAAGCAACTTTTTGTGTAATCTTTGTAATTTTCAAAGCTCTGAAGTTACAAAAAAAATGAATCCTTTAATATTAAATGAATGTCTCAAACATTTATCACTTGAGGAAATGTGCTCTACACATTTCAAAGCGCTTTGTCAAAAATGATAATTTATTTTCTAAAATTTTTCATTTTTATGCATTTTACTTTGGTTACAAATGTCGGTATCATAATATTCAAACTAGAGTTCATTTCTTTAGAAGTCAGAGCTGTGCTGTGGATAATAATAGCAAGCCAGACTCTCTGAGATTATTTTTGTTTCACAACTTGCTTTAATAATTTGGAATCTTTCAGACATTGAACGAGAATTATTGCCGTAGAAATAACATATATTAATAGTCCTAAATGTTTATTTTAGAATCAAATTGAGTAACATCTGATTTGATTTAAAAATATTCATTTCAGGAAATTGAAATTCTTAGTAATATAAAATTTTTCATAAAAAAATTATTTGTAAATTGCATAGGAGTAACTTAAAATCATTATAATATTAAGTCATGAGAGTGGGATTTAGGAGCTTTAACAGTATGCCACCTAAAACTGAAACAATCAATTACATACAAAGCGAATCTTAGGTTCAGCAATGAACTTAAAAAATAAATATTTGGAAATAATATAATAAACATGTTTTGTGTTTCGGACATAAATCTTTCAATTAATTTACATCAGCTTTCTCCATGAGTTACCTTTTTATCTGAAATAAAAAAATATATATTGTACAGCAGTACGCGAGTATAAGTTATTTGCAAAAAAAGTAATTTTCAAATAATTAAATTTTTCTAGTAAAATCTTTATTTCTTCATAACAGTTTTGAAATTGTAGGTATTCTTGTAATTATAGACAATAATCAAAAATATAAAGTGTCATAGAAACACGCATAGTGTTTTCAAATCCCATTTACAGTATGATTTTTTTAAAAAAAAATAATAATAGCTTTTGCAACTAGATAACTTAAGATAATCTGCTGAAGCCTTCAAAATAGTTTAGTATAATTTTTTTCCCCCTGTTGGTTTACTTTATTATGATATATCCAAAAAAAAGATATTCTATCTTCTTATAGGAAAATATTTGATATTATAATTATTTTAATTACAATTTTTTATCTAAGTATTAAGCGTTTAATAAAGAAAATTTCATTAATTGAATGTATACGCTTTCAATATGAAAATAATTTACACTACTTACACATTGTCACTTTATGCCACGTATCTGACATACTATAATTTAAATAAACTTCACACATTGTTTAAATTGCAATGCGATCATGTACATTTGTACAATTCTTAACTCAAGTTTAGTAATTAAGAATTCAAACACACACACACAACACACTACCACACACACACAAATAGACTGAACAAACTATTTTATAAAGTAGTTTACATAGCCCTCAGATAGTGAAATGATTTAATTTTACTGGAGTCTGACATCGACTCGCTAAGAACATACCGCAACAAATAGATCTATTAATAGAACCTGCGCAAGACCTTTATATGTTGGGCTGCAAACATCTATCGCTTTAGATTAGAGCTAACATCCTCTCATTAGGTCACATAGACTTCTTCTATTACAGATTATTTTGCAGCTAATGCTCTAAATTATATTGAAGCTGCTTCATTAGCAAGTGATTTCTTAGTCTACATGAGCTATTTCGTTTTAATCGTGAAATTTTCTACTGCATTAAGCATGAAGGGACGGGTTTAAATTCGTTATCGAATGACATTATTAAAGATAAAGAGACTTGATTGCAATTCTGGATTTGGTGCTTCAATTTAAAGAACTTATTATGAACATATTCTAAAATAGATATGGCAAACAACTTTCATAAATGTTCTGATTACGAGTATTCTATGTGATGTAAATCATATTAACAACTTGATGATAAATATGTTTAATATAATCTTTGTATTGTTAAAAATGACATTTTATTCACATTACCTATCAATGAAACATAATTTATGATTTCATTTATACATCAAACTTCTTTGTTTGTCTAAATTTTCAAACACAATATTTTTTTCTTTAAACTTTGAATATTTATCACATTTCAGAAAAAAATTAATTTCAATTAAAAAAAAACTATATTGTATTGCTAAAGCCTTTTTGATTCAAAAATTCAAATATTAGTAGGAGTTATCTATTCTATAAGCTTGGCAAATAACAAATTTAATTCTTTTTTTTTTAATTTTTTATTAGTGAAACACAAAATAATAGATAAATACTAAACAGGAATTAAAATCGAAAGCATATGACTGACAAGAGCTTAAAAAACATTATTTCACTAAATTAAAGGGATAAAATATACATTAAATGAATATGTGTAAAATTTTGTAATCTAAACACTTCGTGATATAATTTTTCACCAATTATAGAAAATATAAAACCTGTTTTTGATTGGAATTTTTGTGTAATTTTATTTAACTTGGTTTGCTTCAAAATTACATGATTGATTGATTTTTATAATAACAATGATCATTTAAAACATGCAATTATATAATTTTTATTATATGACTTTCGCGTAATATGTAAACAACAATTTTAATATATTCCACATGTACTTTCTTTAAATAAAATTAAGTATCACAGCTAAAGACGCACCTGTTAAATTAAATATGAATTTTCTATTGGTTAAGTGCCAAAACTATTTTCAGTTAGTTTGAGAAATAAAGTCTCATTTGAAACCCATTCTCAGGGATAAAGATAATTTTAACTTATCTTTCTACTTATCTAACTTTAAAACAGAATTTTAATTTTACTCTTGTGAGACTAACAGCTTATTTCGATATATTATTAAGAAATTTATAAATCAATATAGATTTGTTCTTATGTTCTGTGACTTCTTTTTCCATTCTCAGTATGAAACTAAAATTTCTTTAGTATTTCATTACGTAAACATCAAATAGACCTAATGCGATATGGATGAAATCAGATGAGATGAGAAGTTTTTGGATGATATCTCCAGTTACTTTATTTATATAAGTAAAAACAAACAGTTATAAATGCAACATACTCTATGAAAAAGAATTTCATAAAGCAAAATTAATGTTCAAAATAACAAGAAACAATGGAACCTAAATACCTGAAATTAAATATACTATTAAACATTTTGGACTGAACTGAAAGATAAGATTGCCCATTAAAAGACACGTGGAAAAAATCAAACCATCTGTAGATAGACACTGAGTCCATTGAAAAAGGCTTTGATAAAAGTAATTGTAATATTGTTGCATTTTTCAAAGTACAAAATTGAACCAATTTAATGTAAGATATTGTAACGTCGTGAGTAGATAACAAACACAGAAAAATTGTCACAGACTCATTTTAAAATTAAAGCAGTTTTTATTTGCTTTATAGGTTACTATAATTGAAGTAATAAAATCCAATAAATATGCCAAGCCGGTGCAGTCAGTCTATCTTACGGGAGTTCAATCCTTTTTCCCGAAAGCACTCGCTCATCTCTCAACGCCACCGGCGTTCATCCTTTTTCATTTCTTTCCGTTCCTCTCCAATCCCTTTTCTTTCAGGGCTCCTCTCCACTTTTCTCCATCCAGGGCTCTATCTCCCGTCTCCTAAAAAAAACCTTTTTAAACACCAGGGGTGGGTCCCCAACACGCCTCTCGTCTCTTCTCATTGGCAGGCCACAAAAGTCAACCCTCGTCCCCGGGCCACATTCGTGTACTATTTGTGCGGCAAACGCAAATACATTCCTGGTCCTTCTGAAAACTAAGGCACCAGTCGTCTCGTGAAACACCTGGGTTTTACGCATTGTCCCAAATTGGTTCCATGAACTCATTCTCTCGACACCTGCCATGACGACCTTGTTCTTTTCAGACAGGCTTCGCCTATTGTCAATGGGTCCCGGCTCTCTTTGACCATTATAATCTCATAGATAGGGCGTTCGGCATTTGCCCGAAGTCAGACAATAAACAATGACCCCATGGCTACGTGCTCTGGTCACTACACGTGACTTGTCACTCACACCTGTTCGGAGCCATAAAACGTAGAATGAATGGAGGGTGAGGTTCACCCCAATCGAAGACGTCACAATATATACTTTATTCTACAACACTATCGGTCATATTCAGTGATGAATTATTGTTTAAATCTTTTGAAACTGAGAATTCGATATCACCTACTACATTAGAAGAACAAATACAGCTTAACTTATCCCAACTTTACATTTTGATTTGAAATTCAATGATGGCTATGGATGTCAGACGCTATAGAAGTAAAGGTATTTTTATTTACGCAAAAAGAAAAAAAAAGTGCATTGTGTTTTGCAAGGAATATACAAATCTCCTTCAATTAATGGAATATTTCACTTCTTCCATGCATACACATTCCCTTTTTATACCATCCAAGCAGCAAGAGAACTCTTCAATCAGACAGCTTATACTGTTGGTGAAATCAGGAATACAACTGTTTTTGGCATCAGGTATAGCAAATGATGTACATGGTAGCCGCACAAGATATTCATTTTTGGTGCTGTATAGGTTTCCTTGTATAACTAACTATCTCATGAAGTTTTGCTTTTAAAACAAATTGAAATATTGTAACTTGCACTGTCTTTCAGAGGAAACGTAAGACGCAATTGTGAAGTTCTATATGAAAAGATTTTAAGTGAAGCTGATTATAGTAGTCGGAACACAATAGTGGCGTTTTTCCACAACTTACAGCTTGTTCTTTCAAAAAAATAAAATGAGTGCTTGATTTGAAACTGTGTAGAGCCGGAGTGGGCAGTAAGTCAGTCACGATTGACCGGTGGACCGCCAAGACATTTTGGGGTGACCGCTTAAGGATTAGCAGTTAGTAATTTTATACCGAAGTATTTAAGATTGTGACTGACAGTATGAAGACTACGTCTTCTATTAACTATAACTCCAAGAGCTAACTTTAGATGCACATGTTTTATTTTTCAATGTATATTTGAATTATTTGATAGTAAATGCAGTACTTCATATTACTATATTTGTGGCTATATATTATTATAATGCTTGCATCCCGAGTTTTTCTTTAAAGGTGGTGTTAAAAGTGTAAGTTTTTTTTATATAGTTATGTAGTTAAGTACATATTCCGTATTTACTATTAATTTATAATAAATACAGTATATCTCTTTCTTATAGCACACCACTTTTAATACCCTGGGTGGACCGCATCACCTTAAGAAAATTAGAAGTAACCCGTACCCCCTGGAAAAGTCTGTCCGCCCCTGGTGTAGAGGATTATTCGGAATGTACCAATGACTTGGCTCCTTTGTTTGTTCAGTCAAATAAATAAAATTTATTATTTGTTATTATTTTTAATAGTCAATCTTCCCATTATAAACTTATACTACTTAATCAATAAATATTTTCATATATATTTCTGTCATTGTTAATGTATGGTTTCAGCAGTGAGTTTCATATTTGGTTCATATAGAGGTAAGTCTTTTACGGAAAACTCGGAGTTTTCTACTCAGACATTAGGAGTTTCTACACATTTTAAATCAGATAATACTTTTTTTAACCAATATAAATAATACATGATATAAATTTCAATTATTATTAAAAATTCACAGTCAGTGTAACAACTTTCTTAGACAATAATGTATGTATAAAATAGGTACGTCATTATGATAGAGAAATTAACATGAATGCGATTACTTAAGTCAAATTTTTTTTTGTAATAGCCTGTGTGAATGATCATGTTCAATTCAGAAGAGGGGAATGTTAAAATACAAAAACTAAATGCCAAAGTGATTTCTAGAAAAAAAATTAATTGTAAAATAATATGATGGAGCTGTATACATTTATAAGTTTACAAAAATTCTTTATTTCATATTATGTTAAAAAACAACCTTGCTTATTAATTATTTAGAGAAATATAGAATAATTCTTAGTATTAATCTTTTCAATGTTGCTCATGTAGGCATAAGTAAAATATTTACTTTTTAAGTTAATTATGTTTCGTAATATTTCACTTTTTAAATACTTTTGTGCACGCTCGTAGTGTGATATAATTCTAATCAAATAAAGGTAAATAGTTTGCAAATCTCAACAACCAATATTTGATAATCCAACTAAAACAGATTTTGTGGCAACAATAGTAGACTGAAACAACGAAACAGAATAAACTTTCAACCACCAACATTGTTGTTGCAATGAGAAAGACAGAAAATTTGGAAAAAAACGATGATTTCTACAAAAAAAGATATCTGGGATTTTTCGATCACCGTGACCGAAAATAACATTTTTCACGTCTGATCGACAGGGTCAATGATACAGGGTAAGTTCATCAATCAGTTTCGCCTATATATCTCAACACGGGCATCAAATCGTGCTTCAAATGTCTCTCGGGATAAAACCTATCCCATTTGTTGAAAGAAATTCTGGTAACTGGGGGAAGTTGACCAAAACCTTCCTTAACGGGGGAAAAGTAATAAGCGAATCAACATTTTCTTCATCCTCGGGTAGGATGGATTGATTGAAAAAGCCAGAGCTATAGAAGGGAAAGGTAGAGAGTAAAATAAAATTTCCTGAGCGGACGGAACTCTTTAGTACTACATCGATTTAGCGGAGGATAGGCCATAGTGTCAGGGGTCTAGAAGGAGTATAATTTGTCTCTTGGTTAACGATGGGCAGAACACTCGATTTGACGGGAATGGAAAAGTTAGTGCATTGAAAAGGAAAAAAGGCCGAAAGTCACCTTAAATCGACATTTAAAAAGGCTTTCTAGCTAGAGTGCTGAATTTAAACCATTTCTGAAATGGTTCTCTAAAGGCGATTCAGTTAGCTGTAAGACCTCGTATTCATCACTTGGGACCGTTGAGTGTCCTTTGTGACCTTAAGTCTAAATAAGAAAGGAGGTTTTCTTTTGTAAGGACTTCTAGTTTGTCCAAGAAAGAAAGTGAATTTTGTGTGTGCTACGGGCAATTAAATTAATCTTATAGAGTATAGCATTATGTTTCCGGTTTGATAGTTTATTCAATTCTTATAGCGCAACCGTAAGCAAATAGTTTGCCATTTTTTTTTAAATATTACGGATACAATATCTTATAAAGGAATGCTATCTGTTTAAAATATAATAAAATAGGCATTTAAAGTTTTGAAAATTAAAGAATATGTGTGTTTAAACTCAAAGTGTTGAAATGCACACAAATAAACAGGAATTTGGTTTTAAAATATGAACGCGTTACATGAAAACTAGAAGCATAAGTTTAATTCTCGTGTTTTTTAAAATACGATACATATAAATGCTGATGAATTATTGTGTATCAACTAATTATTGTCACATACCACTTATCTAATATAAATACGCAAAAACAGTTTTACAAAATTAGCGACATATTGCGTTTTTGTATTTTTGAAATTTTATTTCTTTATGATAATTGAAACAAATTTTTTTATTTTTTATTTTAGAGCCAATTTATTTTATTTTACTAATAATGATGTACTTAGCTAAATGCAGCGGAAGGTATGGATATAATTGCATTGTATTCTTAAGAATAAAAATAATGATATTCTATGTAGAGTTCCTTAATAGATCATGTTTCAATAATGCAATTTTAATGAGTTGTTGGGCTAACTTTACTACGGAAATTATATACGCAAGCATTTTAATTTTTAAGTTTGTACAAATGTACGAAAATAGGACATTTATAATGCATATTTACTTTATTCGAGAGAAAATTCACTGGCATCATATGTTTCTTACACTTCTCACTAAACATAACCATGACTGAGAGCGCCATATTTTCTCCTCACTTCCTAACTGAAATGCAACTAAACACCCCCGTAACAGAAGTATTCCGAATGTAAACAGGAGACGTACTGAATGAAAGCAATATCTTTGTCTTCATAAAAAGACCACCGAAATTAAAACTCTAAACTGTACATATTGGCAGCACCTTCAAAGGTGTGATTAAATTCTATACCCGCATTTTATTATTTAAAATGGCTGGTGAATTAACAGTAAATATTTCGGAAATTAAAAATCTGTATTACGTCTATCTCTCGCTTTTACTCAAACACATGTTATATTATGAGAGTAATTTTTTCCATTAACTCTAAATAAAAATTATATCTTTTCTATAAAAAGAATATCAATCTGTTTTTATAAATGTGTATCGAAAAATTCTCAGATATCATTAACTTTATCTAACATATACAATGAGTATTAATGCTTTACTGAAATCTATTAAACTTTAAAACGAAATACATATCACCAAACGCATTTAAAATATATTGATTACATATTAAGATTGATGTAGAGAATTATTGAATTACTGAGACCAATCTTAATTTCACTTCATTATACCAAACTAAATGTTTGAATCTGATAAATAAATTTTCTTATTGATTATTGACATGTCAGTGAAATTAATATTAATAATACACCAAATAATTAGATGCGTGTTCTCTCAGGCATAAATGTCATTCATTATCTAGGAAATGTCCCCAAAGCAATCAAACGTTACTCACCAATTACAAGTAACATCATATCCATCGTTTCCGTTCTTGCTCTCCGATATTCAATCCTGCATCTGTAAATACCTTCTTCATCTTTTTTTATTCCCTCAATCCTGAGATATGCTGGTGAAGCAGAAGAGTTGAAATAGGACCTAGACTCCATGTGAACTGCAGGAAAATGGGTTGCCGTCGGCAACGGTAAATCTCTTGCATCAACACTGTATAAAGGACTTCCGGATTCGTCTCTATGCCACAGGACAAGAGATACTTCATCTTCTGTAGCACTTACATTTAAGTCACATGGAAGCTCTGCTCTATCTCCTTCGATAAATGTGTAGGTGGGTAAGCCTGGAATTGAAGGAATATGTTATGCATTGAATAGAAAAGTTTTTTATAAGAATAATTAATAGGTACGATACAAGCAAAGTGCTTATTTTGGATATACAGAGCTTTAATATGAATAAAATCAAATACCTTTGGATATATCAATAAGGTTTTAAAGAAATTGCACAGTGAAATATCCCAAGAATTCTTCAAAAAACAATCTAATTCATAGAATAAATAATTTTACGAATTCAATGCACATATGTATAATATTATTGGTTAAGAAATATTTATACGTATTTAGTAAAATATAAATAGTAGCACTTATTATAATTACACGTTAAATTCTTCATTGTATTCTTCTATAAATAAGGCTTCTTTTTCCATAACAAAATAATTATTGCATATTTTGCATGTAATAATATTGTTATTTTATCATTCCCTTCTTACAAGATTTATATATTTGTAACCAATCAACTTGTAACTAACAATTCAAAATACTAAATCATTTACATTAAAAGAGAAGCATTTTCAATATTTTATTTATCTCAAATTAAATTACAAAACTAAAGTCTATACGGCAGAAAGTATATATTTATTTAATATATATTTGTTTCCACAATTTAGTTTTAAAAATGGGCAATGCGGATTTCTTTTCACCCTTGTTTTATTCAAATTTTCGAAAATTACTTCACAGTAGCTTCATAAGCAAAACTAAACATTTCTATATTGTATCTGTGTAATAAATTATTAAATTTTAATTTAAAAATTTAAATGCAACATAAAATGTGATTTTTCATTAAAAAAATATTGTTTTTATGAGGCGTTCTTATGTAGCTAATACAAAAATAAATAAAAATACAAATATGTTTATACCACAGCTGAAATACCTCCTTCAAAAATAATTTAGTATAATAGATACAGTACTAAAACAATAAAAGTCGGAATGAAATTTTTCCAATTTAAACCATTTGTATGTGATTTAATTGAAAATTTCACTATTCAATTTGTTTTTCAAAAATAATATAATTAAAGTATTATCTAATGATCTGTTTCCGAAAGTGATACTTTATTTTAAACTAAGCAACGAATCTAATAAAAGAATAATAGCCTTACATAAACGAAAATAAAATAAGCTTTAAGATTAAACAATGTATTACTCTTTTCGGGAATGGAATAGTTTCAGTAAGAAATAAAAGCTTATAAATTAACTTTATTTTTTAAATCTGATACTTTTAAAAGTAGTTGTGTAAACGAGGCTTTTTCAAAAGGCAAATATTTCGAAAATGCACGTTTCATTTTCTTAAATTTCGAATAGAATTAATTTAGAATTAATCTTAATTTTCGAATTTTAATTTTTTAATTTTTTGAACTTCAAAATTGGAATTTAAATTAACAGTCAATTAAAACAAATTATTTGAATCAGTTAGAATAAATTATATAAATGGGATTTGTCTTGTTTATTTTTATTACTTAATAATAAATGTTTACGGCATAACTGACGGATTACACGTTCATTAAAAAATTATTTAAAATAATCATCTTGCATTTAAAGTTTTTTAATATTCCAGCAATTTTCAATTAAACTAAATATAATTGTATTTTTCCCATATCCATACACACACAAAAATTGAGTACACTGTAGCTTAATTTAACATTTTAATAACAATTTAAACTACTTATTTGTTGTAAGGATTTCTTTTTGAATACAGTTGTATTAATTTTGATTTCAGAATTAAAAAATAACTTTTGAACCGTAAAATAAATTAATAATTATTTAGATTCATTTTGCTTTGAATGAAAATATTTATTTATTTATTTTACGGTTCAAAAGTTATTTTCCGATTCTTTTGTATTAATATTATACGACAAATGCAATTTTATTTAAAATGAAGAATAGTATTTATTTTCAGTTATTAATAATAAAAGTATATTTTATATATATGCTACTATTATTTATTCAATTTCACTTTTATATTCTTACGGATTTGGAAAAATAGGTTATTTTTTTCAGAAATTTTTAACAAATATAACTAAATTAAATGCAAAATAAAATGCCTCAATACAGTGTTTCTCAAACTGTGGGGCGCGAGTACTCTAGGTCGGGGTGGTAACGCTAAAAGGGGGGCGCGTGTATATCGAAAAATTGAAAACAAAAGATTATTAAAAAAAATTATTAATTTACTGAAAGGAAGCAAAACAAAATACATTCTGACATAATAAAAAATAAAATACACAGTTACACTGCTGTAATACACTGAATAAATGTATTAGTACTGCAAAATATGTTTCATAATTCATTTAACAGTAATAAGTTATGAACAAGTTTATTAATTACCAATGAACCTATGGGCATGTCATAAAATTATATACACAATTTAATAATTATCTTGATAATTTTGTACGGCTTATAATTAAAGTCGTATCGTAACCTTAAGTTAAAGTATATCATTATTGAATTCAATACATTGTTATTGTTTGGTGGAGGGGAGGCGATGAAAATTATGATTGAAAATTAGGTCGCAAGTATAGAAAGTTTAGAAGTAAAACCTCAATACATTTTTTTATACAAAATTTCATTAATCAAAATAAATTGGTATTATAGTCATGTTAACATCTAGGTTCTTTATTTTGTAAGGAAACAATGTATGTCACATGGTTTTTATATCATTTATAAACAGTTATAAAATATTTGCTTTCCACAAATTCTTTTCAATTATCACGCAGAGCTGCTTAACCCTAATATCGTAAATTATACTTCAGTTAACGTCAAAAGACCTTTGAAGTGCATTGAAAACTGAATTTCATAAATATTCATATATCCTCATATAAAACACCTCCATTATATTAAGGTCCGACACGAAGTTGTTTAGCTTAGAGAACTTCGAACTCTATATCGAGCTCTTTCGCCTCCGATTTTGCATGGTAAGCTCAATTTTCTCTATTCAATAAACTGAATTCAACTTTTGAACTGAATCAGCGTTATTTATCGCCGGAGAAGACAAATCGGCAACAAACACTTCCACCGAGTTCGCCGACTGCATTAAATCATAATTATGGCTCAATGGCAAATTTCATTATATTTAAGGATGATTAGTTCGAGATGGGTTCACGGTCCATTTTGCAGTCGTAAATTGGAGAGTTTCATTGAATAATTTTATTACAAATAACAAACTGCAAATGAGCTTGTTCTGAGACTTCTTGGAGTGGTTGTTACTTTTTATGTGGGGTAATTAAGAAAATATGTAGATATTCTATTGACTTGAATACACATTTTATTTTTTGTTCGACTTTTCTTAGATATAAGATTACCTTTGTAAAAGAGAAAAGCTATTCAAGAACATTTTATGTTGAATAAAAATGAAAGAATGGAACATAAGGAAGTATATTTAATTCAATCATAGTATTAATATAAATGTGTTAATTATAGCATATTTTAATTTGTTTGTTGTGAAATTTCCGCAAACTGAGGTATAAATAAATTTTTGGTCTAGATATCAAACACCGTAATGGAAAAGCCATCAATGTTATTGCTCTTAAAAATGAATTTTTTTCTCTGTATGATATTTTCTTAGATATTAAATATTTTGAAAAAAAAGCAGATTTATTCTTAATTTATAAAAAAATTTAAAATCAATCTTGATATTACATAATAGGGTGATTAATTAATTCTCTTATATGATTCTTATTTTAAGTTTTAAATTGCGAAGAGTTTAAAGTAAAGTTATTTTTTATTAAGTTTCAGAAAATTCTAATGAGAAATAAATAAACTAATTAAGTGGTGATAATCCAACGTAGTTTCCTCAGTATTTTGTATTTCTTCTTTAAATATATACAGCATCGAAGAAACATCCGTGAAATTTTTTATAAAGTGTATTTAAATACTAGCTGTGAAATCCAGAGTTTCACAAGATTTTTTCAATTATATTACATTTTGTCCGTCAAGATTTGCCCTTATTCTTACGGCGTCAACACTTACTGCATTGTTTCTCAAACTGTGGGGCGCGAAAACCTTACGAGGGGGGCGCAATCATATTGAAAAGAAAATATTTTAAAAATAATTAATTTACTGGAATGAATTAAAACGAAATACTTTCAGACATAATAAAAAATGCACTTTTACTGTGATATAATTCATAGGCGATATTAAGTCATCTCTCTCAAAAATAAAAACTTCTTCAATACCTAATTAGCTTTGATCCTATAACCAAATAAAAATACTTTTATTTGATTTGCTGTAATAACATGATGAGAGATTTTTTATTACGTTTTTTCTTTTTAAATCTAACATACTATACTATTTCAGAGAAAAAACAAATCCCAGACCCACAATCGAAAAAAATTTAAGAATATAAGAAATTCATCACTGTGATTATTTTTGAAATACTGCACATTATAGCTGTAATCTGTTTTTGCTGATAATCTGTTTGACCTTCTTAATTATTTGTACAGTTAGTTATGACCCCTCTCTTATGTGTTTGTTTCTCATTTAGGGAAGTTGTAAGTAATTTATTTCTCTGTTACACTTTTTTCCACGCAAAAGAATTTATGATATTCGGAAAACCACGGAAAGTACTTTGAAGGATTACTTTGCTATGACTTATTTTTATGAGTATTCTCAAACATATAAAACATAACGAAAAACGTTTTATACAATTTTTTTAGCAGTAACATACATATAATCACAATGAAATACACTTTTTACTCGGAATTGGTTTATTTACGCGAAATCGTTAATTCTGGCAAAACTGTTTATTTGTTACCAAAGAAAAATGGAAAAGTCCTTGAAAGTAGGTACGTTTACTTTCTCTGAATTAAATTATTCACTGGAATCAGGATTTGTATCGTGTACAATAAAATAATTATAAAAAAAAAGGATTGGGGGTGACTCAATAACCCCGCTCGACCGTATCAAGTGCGCGCCTGCTCCCGGGTTAAAACATTTTAGTCTTTTCCTTTTAAAAATTAAAAATAATACAATTATTCTTCATCGGAATTTTATATTATTGTTCATTACTTAACATCAATTCTAAATGCTAATTCTGTGAGGCTTAAATTACAATTCGCTTAAAACTAATTATAATTTGAGCAATCATTTAAAAAAAATCATTTTACATTTTTGTAAACATTGTCGCGCACTTGGCTTTACTCTCCTTACAATTCAGCTATTATATCAGTAATGTTTTATTTTCTTATTAATGAACTCGTGCAAAAAGTGGGCACATCAGCCGGTATACTTTTAATGTATAAGTGTGCTGCACAGAGTATTTTATAACTAATTAATTAATACTAAATTAAGAACACACAAGTTTAATAAGTATTAACGATTTCCATTGGCTTGTTTTGCAAAGCAAAGTTTTTATAAGGAATGTTATGATTAGAAATTGAGCCTCTGAGTTCTTTTTCTATATTTTGCTGAAATTTATATTTTGTCTTCTAATCAGACACCGCGTTTTGCAATATGTTCAATTTAAAAATTAGAGAAAGGAAAAATAACATAATAATTTTATCCTATTACTTAATTTTTTTTTTGCTTAAAAGTAACATACAAAATTTAATACTTATGTTATTGACTTGTATGGTTTATAATTAGATCGCGTATTGTAGCTTTAGCATCAAAATGCATTATTATTGCTTTCAGTACATTATTAATGTATAGGGGGGCGCGATAAAATTGTGATTGAAAAGGGGGGCATCAGAATTGAAAGTTTGAGAAGCAC
Organism: Trichonephila inaurata madagascariensis; assembly: GCA_019973955.1. NCBI lineage: Eukaryota > Metazoa > Arthropoda > Arachnida > Araneae > Nephilidae > Trichonephila > Trichonephila inaurata. The sequence goes on along the minus strand of BMAV01008071.1, from coordinate 99,234 downwards.
TGACTTACTGGTTTCAACATTTCGTTGAGACCAGTATTTCAACAACTTTTTGTTCTCAAACATTTCTTCTTTCGCCACGTCTTTGTCCCTTCGGATGGGTTTGTTTTCTCTCATTTTAGCCTGGCGTTGCACGGTCTTTTTCAGATTTCATAACCTTATTCCCATGGAAATTTCCCCTTTTTCTTTTAATGCCAACGCTTCTGTGTGTAAGTGTGTGTGTGCCCGCGTGATGTCAGTGATTTTTAAATTCATGTCATTAACATACATGCTTTTAAGTATACATTTTTTGCTTATGTGAAAAATTAGAATCCCGAAAAATAAGTGTAACTATACTTCATTTCTCTGAGAGCTATAGAAAACATAATAGTTTTCAATTTTAGCTGTTTGACTTTTATACATATTCATTTCTCTCTCTGTTTAAATATATATGCATATTCACATAAATATATATAGAGAGAAAAATAAAATAGTCAATTTTACAACCTTCCTATATACTTTGCATTACAAGCTTTTATAAAATATTGTTGATGGAAACTGTTATAATATTTAGGATTTTTCGTTTGCAGGAATCTGATTTTTTTTTCTGGTTTTTATATCCGACATCATGTTTATCGATATTTTGATGAAGTTTTTTGCTGTCATTTATGTAAAGCATATATTGAATATTCACTGTTACCTGTTAAAAGCCAAATACCGTTCCGACTTATTTTTATTTTACGAAATTTATACTTACAATTTTTAGATACAAAAACTCTATATAAAAGAAAAAAAAAACTTAACGAGAAATTAAGTATACCACAGTCACTTGACACTTTTCGAATTCATAAAATACTATAACTGTAAAATTCGAAAGATTTTAATTCATCGTGGTGACATTTACAGCCAAATATACGCTTTCTCAAAGAAAAAAAAAATGTGTCTAATTTTTTGAGATAATATATATTTGGATACAATTTATTGCCTTAAAACTTTCCCGGCACCCTAAAATTGTCATGATATATATGAATACGTTTGATTTAATATTTGCTACCAAAGGTCAATTTTTTCAATGAAATAAATATAACACACATATACATTTTTAAGATAATATATCATATCTGAAAATATTTCAATCTTCCACTAAATATACAAATTTACTTTATTCAAAGGTTTATACGGGGGTACTTCCAAATGTGATAAATTGTTTCATCTCGCATAATACTTCGCATCCTTCCGCTTTCGCCATTTTGTTCTCATCTTCGAATACTCCAGACTCAAGTGATTTATTTTCCTTGCTATCGTCTTGCTATCTTGGCTTGTATCCAATTTCAATCCTGATCTATTCCTACGGGTTTGAAAAAAAAATTTGAATGCAAAGTAACCAAGGATAAAAAAAAGTATCTTTTCCGAATGGACTTGAGTTTTGGGTATTTCTTGTCGTGTCTACTTAGAATGTGTAACTTATCTCCGAAATTTACAAAGGGGGTTTTTCTTCTTATAGATTACGCTGTAATCCCAAACATCTCAGTCGGCAATCTTAAATGGAAGACTTGTCCATAAATTTCATTGTCTCAGATGGAATATATTTCTTGGATCTCGTATTAGGATATTTGACATTTTGAATTGGTTTATTCGGCTTATGATATTAAATTTAAGAAATTTTGAAAAGTTTCTACGTAAAGACAATCAGTCTGAAAATCAGACACTTTGAAAAATTTCTGCATAAATAGAGGGAGCCATAATGTCTGAAGATGTTCTTGTACCAATGTTATTTGTTCAGGAATACATATTTCTGATACATATCCTTACACAGCAAATAAAATAAATTTCGTACTGCTTATTAAAAAAAATGAAAAATACTCATTAACTCTACAGTGTGCATCATCTGTGGAGTCAAAATATTCATCCACTAACAATAATTTTAAATTATAACTCTAAAATAAATAAATATTTCTTTCAAATAGTATGTCTTAAATATGTTTTTTTTTTATATTTCAAGAATCGCAAGCAAGTAAAAATATTTTTACAATGTAAGAATTTTGGTTATTTTTTTAAATAATGAAATAGAAAACCGTGAGAGAAAAAAAACTATTTTCAAACATTCGCAGTTATTAGTCCCTTTCGTAATTTACAACTATGGTGTGCTACAAATATTTATTTTCAATTTGACATTTGGTTATGATTTATGTTTTGCTATATAATACGCTAAGTTTTCTCTTAGTTCTACAGTGTTTCGTACCGGTGTTATAAAATTGCCAGAAATTATTTTAAATGTAGAATGGCAGTCAAAATTTTCTCCGGAAAAATATAACACTTAAGTAAAATAAAAATAATGAATAGGGATTTTTTTTAAAGTTTATGGTACTTGAAAATGATTTATTAATGTAAACTCTCATAATAACAATACGTAGTGTATTATCATTTCTGAAAAAAGGTGATACTTTCTTTGCACAGTATTTAGCAAAATGTAAATTTATAAAATAATTTTTTTCTACCTTCAGATATCACATATATATATTTTAAAATGTGTTATCACATATGCATGAATGAATTATCATCATTATGCAGATTTTTTTAAAAATCTTTTTCTCCAATGTTTATATGATTTCAAAAAGAAAAGATATTCTTTGAAAGCTGTCATATTAAGTTTATTTAAATGAATGCCTTAAATTTTCATCTGGTGCACTTAAAAGCCCAAAGACAGAACAAAAATCAAAAGTTTTGACGGTTATTATATCTCAGTGATTTTTTGAAAAAAAATTGAAGTCCTTTTCCACTAAATACAGTCATTATGGAATTAAGTCCTATTGGAGAAGGCAAAATCTATTGATGAGTTGCTTGGTTTTCAACCACTTAATTTTAATCCAACTACATTTTATAACATAATTTTTCGAGTTCTTCATCAAACAGAGTGAAGCAAATTCAGATCATAATATTACAGCCCATTTTTCTGCCCAATAAGCACGCTGCATTAAGGGTCAATCGTCTGATGCGCTAATCAGACCATAATAGACAGAATCTCATGACTCGTTAAATCATATGCATTTCATCTTGTTCCGCAGATCCATCATTATTCTCCATAGAAAACAGGAGTCATTTTTTTCTCGTATTCTTCTAAAAAAGAGGGATTTATAGGGCTGTAAAACTGTTAAGTAAATTTCTTTAAGTTATTATCACATGGCATGAGTTAAAACATATATATATCCGCTTGTGAATACTCAAACATTTCTATGAGCTCAAAACATGTGAATTTTAAGATTTCTCCATCACTTAAATCAAAAGACCTTTTTCCTCTAAAATTAAAGAGATTCGCTGTATGGTTATAGTTTTCACGTTCCTTACAACATTGTCAAATAATAACATCATTCGGATTCAAACAACAAGGGTTCTGCTTTGATCATACTTTGAGCGATTACATCTGCAAGGGATTGGTAGAGTCTATTTGGTCTGCTGAAACAAACATTTTATGGGAACTATTCCTTGGCATTTGGATTTCTCCTGTTTTATTTATAGTCCGTGTATACTCAATGTTGTTAATTTAAGGCACGTCTTTCATATATCGTAACTTTTTATGTAATATTGTGCATATCTAAATCTATCGGATTTAAAAAGCAAAAAAATTTTGAAAAATATAATAAAAAAAAAATTATAACACCTCACTTTTGTTAGAAAGGTTTAATGAGTCACTATATATTTATGCAAACAAGTGGATGAAACAGGTGTCCTAAAAACGACCGACGTTTTGAAAAATCACTTAAGAAAAACAAAGTCAGTAGGAATGCATGGTTTGGTGCAGTTTAATTTGTTAATCTGGAAATTTATTCACACCAAATTTCAAAGTTAGTTACGAAATTCGTCAAAAATTGCACTTATGTCTGAGAAAAACTAGCAAACAATGTTTTGAAAAAGCCATCATTTGCAGTTGCAATATCACTCCGTCTGAGGACAAAAGTTGATGAAAGCGCTGCGTAATTATTTAGAGTTAATTTAGTACGATGAACAATTAAATGTTTCCAGCATCAATATCATAGGCACCCTGTTACAGCAGTATCACGTTTATAGACGTCTCGCGTACATTACTAGAATCAGTTCTCAGTGGTTGGAGAATCTAAATACTATGAGGAAATATTTAAAGGCTGTGGTGAAGGATGCGGTGTGCAATCATTCGTCGTTGCCTCAATCTGACAATCAACAAGTCGAACTAAAATTTCGGTTTGATTTTGCATGAGTTGCTGAACGAATGTAACATTCGTTCTGTGATTGCGGCGTTTGGGTGACCGATATTTGCAACACTGTCATCACTTACATTCCCAGAATGTTGAAATTTTTCAATGAGTGCTTTAATTGCAGTCTGTTTTTGAAATTGAATTTTTTTTGAGAACTGCGTGTCGTTGCAGCAAAATCACAGTCAGGGTGAAGGAACTCTAAAATAAGATATATGTTTTGTTTCAAAGAGTAAACTAATTTCGAAGACCACGACGGAATATATTGGCGATACAAGTATAAACCATTGTCTTATAAATCTTACCTGTCAGAAGCACAACCTATTGACCATCTTCTGAACTAATTTTGAAACTTGGTGAGAATAAATATCATGGTAACCAAAGCGGAAAGTCTCAAAAGGCACATTTCATGCCACTTCCATTTTTTAAAATTGGTTTTTACAAATTATGGATCATATTTGGGGTAATTGACATATATATATGTGTACTTATGTGTATTTAATAGTCCATTCACAAAAAAACACAGGAGTAGGAATATATGTATATGTTATAAATTAAGATGTCTTTTTGGCTGAATTTAATTATATATATATATAGCAATATACAAAATTACGAATTCCCTATTGCTTCAGTTATAAGTATATTAAAAATTGATATGTTCGGTTGAAAGTTTAATTTCTCAAAAGTCAATATCACCCACACTTGGTAATGACAGCTGACATGCGATTTAATAGGGCGATTTATATATATATATATAAGTAAACGTGTGATTTTGTGTGTGTTACAAATGTTGCTTTACTTGTTTTGCAATTTTATGGGATTACAATATAATTTCAACCTGTTTTTTAAGTTAACTATAACAAAATAATTTCCGAATAGGGAAAAAATATATTATGCTGGTTAATTATTATTAAAATTAATTCTAAAATAACTTTCCTTTTATTTAAACTTTTAAAATAAAGTTTAAAAATTGTATTTATTTTTTCAATACTTATAAACTTTGCCAAACCTTCTCCCTATTTCCTTAACATTTACGTCAAACACAAATGTAGGGGAAATTAAATATATCAGGTAGAAAGTTCAAGATGCTCGAGTTTCTTAGAACTTTACTCAGACATTGCAAACAGCTAGTACAAAAATCAATGAGACATTTTCCCAGTAAGATATTTATAGGGAGCTGAATTGCCTTTTTTCCCTTTTATTTCATCTTAAATACAGATGAGTTTTCAGACAGTAAAAAACTAAACGCGACAACAATTGCGTTTATTTTCCCAGTAGGCAAGTGCGTAGCCTTCCTGCGTGATTTAAATTTTCTATCTGATTTTCTTATTTGAGTAATGTTTATGCTTAATATATATTTAAAATGCATTACATTTTTAATTGTAAGAAATGTAATAAAATATTATTAAAAACTTTTAGTAGACATTTCGATTTAAAAAAAATTATCTAATATAATATCGTTAAAATAAATAACATAGTTATTTAGATATTATATTTTAAATAACTTTCTTGATTGATTATTGTCTTGAAATACTTACTTATAAAAAAATGGGTTTGAATGTAATATAGATATAAATGAAGGTGTAAGTTTTGAAATTAATTGAATACTATTTTGAATCCGAAATTATCTCATAATGGTTTAAAAAGGATAATCAAAGCTCAAAGGATAATCAGTTTTTTGTGTATTGTAAAAGGCAGATTGTTTCTTGGTACTGCACTTGTGCTTTTAGGTGATTTTTTTTTCTTTTGACACAGCTATACATTACTGATACGTATCGGTAATGTGTTGCTTCTAATTTTACGTCTCAGATACAGTCAATTTGCCCACAACCACCGAATATTATCAAACATATTCAGTAATTTCAAATATCAATTTATCACTTTTAATAATAAATGATAGTTTGAAGGGAGAATTATGAATATTAATTTAAGGAAAATAATATAACTGTTTAAAGAGTAATTAAATACTAGAACTTATTTTATTTGAAAATTCACAGTTCATTATAAACAAAAATGTACCACTTTATGCAATGTAAATACAAAAGCCAGACATTATAATGATCACATAAAAGTTTGTTTTTAGTTAATGAAAAATGTATTTTTAAATGAGATCTATAAATCTATTCAAATATTCATAAGAAACGTGATGCATTGATAACTTGGTCGGAATTATGCATTAAAATAATCACAAAATTAAATTGATTGAGATGAAAATTCCTTAAAAGATGCCTATCTAAAAGCCTAATTAAGTTATTAATACATTGACTGCAGTACTACTTATGTAAATCTGAAGCAATTAATGCTTGGACCATCATTCCAAGATCAACTCGATCTAAAAATGGAAAGTTAATATTTTCTTTCTTATATGTTTGGTTAATGTATTAATTTGATTAGATGGACGCATTAGGAGCCTTAATTGATTTTTTTTGTTATGATTTCACGCAATTAGAAATAGACTTTTTTCAGAATTACTAAATGAAGAAAAATGTATTTAAGAAATTAAGGATTATTTAAGGATTGATCTTGGATTTTTAAATTTCTATTAAAAGAAATTTAAACCACTTGAACTATACTTTTAATTTTTTTTTTTTTTTTACTTAAACATGGGTTAATTCTTCACCTTTTAATATAAAAGTGTATGTATGCTATATCATAAATATTTTTTTTATTATTATTATGAGATGGTAAAGAATGAAATTGGTAAATTAATAAATGGTGTTTCAAATTGGAATTTCGATTCTCTTGTAAATTTTAGTAAAATTTTACTTTGGAAGAAAATTATTCTTAAGGGGATGGTGGAGCATGTAAAATAATTTCTTCAATTGTTAGCTTAGACGTACACTCATGAATTGCCTACAAAAGAACAATATAGTGTGGCCTCCTCCTTTCTCTGCCTTTGTTCAAAGCATATCATCTTTCACATCGTTTTGTGCATACATTAATAGCATTTATTACTCTATTTTTTTAGATTGTACATTTTGTGTGTTTGTAAACATTTTCTGTACATGAATATATATGTGTGTATATGTATATATGTGTGTAAGTGTGTGTATATGTATATATGTGTGTATGTATGTGTGTGTGTGTGTATATATATATATGCCTATGTATGTATGTATGCTTTATGTATTTGTATTTTGAAAATTTTTTTGTGATCATGTTTTCTTATCTTCCTCATTGTATAATTTTAATTTTTGATTATCTCCGTTCACATGTGAGCAATCTTGTATTTTTTTTTCTGTATTTGTTGTATTTTTATTCACTTTTTTCCCTCTTCCACCCTTTTGGTTCCCATTTGTGAATATTTCCTTCTACATGTAATTTCCTATCACTATTGTTTGAGTATTGACTTACGTTTGTAAGCCTTGTGTTATACTTTTCGGCACACAAGGAGTCTACCTAGAGTCTCAAAAAAAATTATTATTATATTTACAATTTAATAACGTAATTTGAAACGCAAGGATAATTTTGCATAACAATGAAAAAGGAAAATTTACAAACTAAAAAAAAGTGCGTTTTAAACATTTATTTGAGTAAAATAAAAACTAATCAGTAATTATTAAACAAAATCACAAAATGCTTTGACATAATTCTTTGATGAAATATGAAGAATATTAATATTATAAAAAATCAAAATCACAATTTTGACCAAAATTTGACATTGTAAAGGTCCACCATCCCCTTAAAGGCTACTTGGAAGTGGAAAATTCGTTTTAAGAACCCCTTTAAATACTAGTTTAGGGAATTATCGTAAATTGCATGCTTTAAATTTGTTATCCCCCCCTCAAAGCTGTATTCGAAAGTGCAAAATGCCTCTTTGGGTCCTAGAACTTTCATTGTATGGATTTCTGTTCTTTGATTTGTTATGTCTTGCAAATTAGAAAAATTAAAATCATCTCCTGATGATTTAAAACACTTGTCATTTATTAAAATTGTTTTTTTTTTCTATGTTTTAAAGTATTAAATAAGCTGTAAAAACGTACGTTAAATATAATAAATTTACGTGTATAACCATTAATAAAAATTATTACTCAAGGAATAATAATTACACGTTTATATCACTTATGTTAATTACAGATAATTATTTTACGACATACATTTGGATAGTCATTTAATTGCCTTTTAAACATATTTGTGAATTTCTGTTAAAGTATAATTAATTCGTAATCTACAACGTCAATAAATAAAATTAGTTTAATATGATTTATGTCACAAAATTGAATAAATAATTAATGCTTATTCATAAAAATATCCTTTATTCTTCTTAAAAAGGTACTTCATTTTTTCTTTTTCTTCAGAACTAATAGTTTTTTGTACAAGTTTACTTTTTATATTTAACTAAGAATTATATTTCCATTCAGTATTTGTCACATTAAAGTACTTGGTAATATCTCGCTTATTTTAAATATTTGAGAAATAAATTTCTTTTAGAGTGAATATTAAAAAAAAAAGTTTATACTTGAAAGAAAAAGTAAATGTAATGAGAAAAATAATTCACATTTTTTGACATATTTATGTATTTCCAATCTTTACTAAAATGTATTTTTGATTTATAATTTTAATGTACGGAATTAATAGGAGAATAAACTATTATTATATATATTTTTTAAATTTTAAGTTATATTAGAGCATTTTTTTATATTTTATATTTTCACTTTATATATTTGTTGATTTTCTTTCAAAATTTAATAATTCAGACTTAAGGTGTTTCAGAATCGATTTGCAATCCCTGAAAGCTCAAGAATTATTTTCGTCAAAATATTAACTTCTTACACCACTAGGCAATAAAAAGTTTTATGGAAATATTATTTTTTAAAAAGAAATTATACTTTTTATCAAATATTTGCAGAAAAATGTAGGATGTAGTAACCATGGATTATGTTAGTATTATTCAATTTATATCCTTTATATTCAGCATTATTTCGATTCATCGCCAAAATTAAAAAAAAAAAAGTTGAAAAACATTTTTCATTTCAAAATGTTTTGAATTGATTTTTATCTACACTTAGATTTGAAAATGCATGCCTTTTATTTTATTAAATTCTGAAAAAAAATACTTTTCTCTTTACACACATTACAAAATAACAGAATGTGATTTTGATAACTTTATATAAAAACTACTCGCTAACATTCATCTGCGATTTTCATATCGTATACCAATTTTTTGCTCAAAATATCTGTATTAAAAAGAAACATAAATATGTAAGCGGACATATGGGAAGTATGCTAAAGAAAAAGCCTTTATGCGTTACATTATGACAACATAGGAAAAGAAAATTCTAAACATGAGATCAAGGAAAACTTTAAAGTTGCGAAATGCCATTTGAAATGTTATGGAAATCCATGACACATTATTCAATGACTAAGCTGAAAAAATTGTCTTTTCATATGCTATGTTTTAGGGCTTTCATCGGAGCCTCTATTCAAACTTTAAAAAATAAAGTAGCATATTCTAAAAACTCGTTTGTCAATGTCAGTTTCTCAACAGTAGAACAAAGACCAAAAGTCGAGCCGCAACGGAAGTTTCGAGGAAAATATAGTTTCTTAATAGCGCCCTTTCGTAGACAACCCATAAACGGCAACTTTTATTGAAAATGACGGATGTGAAAAGAACTTGTAAGTCACTTAAAGCAATTTCCTTTCTTTGGCAACGCCTCTCAGAATATACTTCTTTTCATTCAAAGAGAATGCCTGGTCCTCAAAGGATGTAACAAAAGTTTCAGACCTGCGTCTTATATATATCCTCACTCCTCAATACATACTTAGTTATAAAATGAGAGAGCCATTGATTGTTTGTGAACAGCATTGTTTACTTTAAATTTTGTATGTTTTGTAAATTTATGTTTCAAATTTCCTAAAATTTACTTGTGAATGTTTTAGTAAAATTATTTAGTTTCGTAACACTGTCAGTGAAAATTTATTTTACTCTAGATTTAACATTAATGATCACAACCAATATCTTACATTTATATTACTTTGTATGAGTGAGAGTTACGCTGCACGAGCCGTTGTAGGCAGTAAGTAGATCGCGATCGACTGGTGGACCGCCAAGAAATTTTGGGGTGACCTCCTTCACATAAAACGTTAGATGTGTATACTAAAAGAAACACAGGTGGTTATCAAGATAATGGGAAACACCCATGACTAAAATTGCAACCCAAATTTGAGAGACGTTTACAAGAATTTACTAGAGTAGAATCAAAGGTTGCTTTCATGTGTTTCCCATTTGGAAACGTTGATGTGAAAAATATAACTAAAAATATGTTACATGTTATCTTTATATCCTTCAAAAACACGTAATTTGTTAAGAACTTTTGGAATCTAATAGACGAAGTAAAGTATCCCAAATTTAAAAAAAAAGCTGCAATTCATTTAACATCGTTCTTTCACTCTACCTATCTGTGTGAATCTGCATTTTTAACGAAGAATATAATTAAGACAACATATCATTCCCGTTTCGCAGACAACCACTTAGAATCCATTGTAAGATTAGCAGTTATTATTTATTTACCGAGGTATTCAAGAATGGTGCGGATAATATGAAGACTAAGTCTTCTACTGAGATTATAGCTACAAGAACTAATTTTAAGTTAAAATTATTTAATTTTTGACGTATTGCGAATTGTTTGAAAATGCATCATTTGACATTTTTAAATTTATGGGTGTAATTATTATGTTTGTATTTTGTGTTTTACTTAAAACGTAGTTTTAAAAGAGTAAGTTTTTCTACTGTAGTTATGTAGGTAAGTATACATATATTCTATATTTGTTATTGTTATAATACAAATATCGTTGTGTTCACCTTGACCGCAACACCTTGAAAAAATTAAAAGTAGACCATACCATGTAAAAGTCTGCCCACCAATGCTGTACGTGGGTCATTGGTTTCAGAGTTCATAATTTTGAAGTGACAAAGACTACAAATGAGCTGGTACAATCCACATTACATCATAACGGCGGAGGGCATTTGAGCTTCGACATATTTAACATGCATCGGTCCCCTTTACACAGGGGTTTCAGCGGTATTGGACCCGAACTCATGGCACGTAAGCGCCTCGATTCGCTGATCTTGACCACTAGGCTACCACAAACACCAATGTAATTCATTGATGTTTCAAAGCTTTCTTCTTGAAGAAAACATCTTTATTGAGGCATATTTCAATTCCAAACAAAGAAAAAAAATGGTTAAGAAAAATCGCATATTGATAAAATTTAGTTTATCTAAGCCCTACCAATGAATTAAGTTGCGTAGTAGTGCAACGCACTTCCAGGTCTGGGGTTCAAATGCCGGGCTGGGCAAGGTCAACTCAGGCTTTCATCCTTTCAGTGGATCAATAAAGGAGGATCAAGCTTGGCTGGGAACTGAACACTAGAGATTCCATGTCAAACTGACCATTTAACCGAAATATCTGCACATGCACCCCTACGCCTAAGGTCACGTAAACTAAGATAAGCACTGCAGGCATTTGCCCTCATATGCTGTTACGCCTCTGAGTTCAAATCAGTTGTATCTTTAAATATTTTAAGTCAGCATTTATACCTGTGATTGATAAACAATGAAGCGAGTGATTGAATGAGAGTAATTATTAACGTCTTACTATAAAGCTTTGTGAGGGCTTTTCAGAACGCACCTCGTAATTCTGAACCATGGTCAAGTGACGAGGACGACACCTGAACTGGAAGACCTCTCTCCTAACTTCCATACCAGACCAATGGGAGGCTCTATGAGCCTCGACATTTTTGACAAGCTCGGACCCCTCTATACAGCGGGTGCTCAGCGGCACCAGACTCAAACTCATAGTACACCCGCCAGGATTCCGCGACCTTGATCAATAAAATACCTTACTGCAAAAAAAACAGTGAAGCAGCAACAATAATTTGACGTCATAAGTGATGCTATTATGATGAAACATGGTGTAGAATATTTAAAGATCATTGTTTTCTTTATCATATTTTATTTTTAATCTGCTAAAATTTAAAATGCTTTTCAATTTCAAATTGCCTACAATTATAGCATCCGATCAGAAGAGTACAAATATTTTTTCATAATATTCAATATTTTCGCTTGAGTTAAGTTGTTCATTAGTCTTTTAAAGTTGAGCCCAGATGCTATAACTTCCATTTTGGAATTTCTTACACACACATGCACACAAATCATGTCTTAATATTTAATTTCTCATGCATCTTAGAAAAAAATATCCCAAGCATTTCATATTAAACTCGCAATTAGGTCAACAGTTTATTTCCTATAATACAATATTAAACATACTATAATTAGAAAAGAGTGAATGTAAACATGTTTTTATCTAAAATATTTTAAATGTTGGGTTTATTGAAATATATTTATTCTTTGAATAAATACTTAAAAGGTAAATAAATAAATTTAATTAATTACATTTCATGAAAGTGCTTTAATAATAGATTTTATTAAAAACATACAAATTTAATTTGGGCTAAGTAAAAACTAGCCCTAAAATAATTTAACACTATTTTATTTAACATTAATTATTAGAAATTAATCTCCATCAAAATATTTATACATCACATTAATGGTTTTTTATGAAAACATTGATCTCATCTCTCTCTTTTTTAAATCAAAGTAAATTTTGAAATGTATGGCCTATGATAGGCTATATAACATTAGACTATATTCCATTAAATACGTTTAAAAACTTTAAAAAATCAGTGATAATATCATATTATTATGGAATATACTTCCTTAATATTTTGATAAATAAGAATTTTGCTCAAGTGAAAGCTTTAATTTATAAAATAACAATTGAATATTTATTTTGCAAATAATAATATTTTTATTTTATCGGTAGTAGATCAAGCAATTCTAGTAGCATAGCGGTGATATCTATTTCTTGTCGAATTATATTTTTAAGAATGTCTACTTCAAAATAAAATATCTTCAGTAATTCATTATAATGGATATATTTTTTTTTTCAATTTATATTCTTATCGATAAAATATTATGCTTACATGCTTAAATTTGACAGTTTTATGAAACACATTTATGCACTTTTATTTCTTTGTAAAATCTCACACCAGAGTACGGCTTAAAGTATTTTATAAACATCGTGAGAGAGAGATTAATGAATTACATCGGTTTATATTCTTATGGAATTATTTTCATTTTTCTTCTATAACTAAAGCAGGCCATTTTTCTTTCCCTTATATTCTTTGTTGAAAAATCTACTTTGAAAGTCTGATGATTAAATAAGCTTTACGTTTTTGTAATTTTGGAATGAATGTTCCGAAGAAAAAATAACAAATAAAGGAACAAAAAAATAAAAACAACATATAGGTCTTCTAAATTCAATTTTATATTTCTTTTGAAGAGTCTTTTTTTATATTGCTAAAGTATATCTACTTACGCAATTTTCCAAGGGGTTTACAGATGCTTTACTTTGGTAAACATTCAATTTAGTTAATGGGTCAAACCGACGAGGCATTTTCTTTTAACACTGAAGTACATTCTCCATCTTAATAAGATTTATAAAAGAAATGTTTTTATTGCATTTTTTTGCCATGGGATTTTCAATGTACACTTTCTTCTGGAAATCTCTTTTATTGGAAAAACTTTAGAAAGGTGTTTGAATAGCTCAAAAAATTTAATTAAAAAAGCAAAAAAAAAGTAATTTTTCATTATGTATAACCTTTTAATACAAACATATTTTTATAAAAAAAAAAAAAAAAAAAAAAAAAAAAATGGTTGTATGTGTTAACATTTCATAGATAGATCTATATATGCTTAAATTATTTAAAATTTACTTTAATACTCTTTAAGCATAGGTCGTTTTGTATATTTATCTATCCATAAAAAAACTTGTATTGATTCGTTTTATCTAATTTAATAAATTACATATTTCATTCGCAGTATAGGAAACAGTTTGTTAAAAAAATCTGGTTGGTTTGGTTATATTTATAAAATGTTATAATGGACTTCTCTGCAGTAATTTTTTCGGAGGTTAGGCAACAACGCTAGTACCCAGGGCCGAATAAGGGTTAGTCAGCTACATTTCTGCTCAGCGTATCATACTCCTTCCCTCGCAGTCAGTGGAGTGTAACAGAATGTTTGAAGAGGGAGCTCCATTGTCGATTTGCCCCAAGGATTAAATTAGGGCAATGATTCGCTTTTTGTTTGAGGAAGGTGTGGAACTTGCCCTGGAAACTAGCCATCACTTCCATCGCTATACCCTCAATGACTTGTACATTGTCTTCAGTGGTTGACGTCGATAAACTGCCTAATCTCTCGTCGTCAGATAAAGAAGTCACATTCTCCATCGTTCGAATACCTGTAGCTGCCAGTTGGATACGTGACATGCCATTAATCTTCCAGTGCGTAGGAATTTAGTTCAGCGCTTCTGTCAGGTCAGCCTGACGACTTTTACTAATAATTTCGACTACTGCTGTTGTTCAATTTTTCAATAAAAGGTATTCCGCTTTGTTATTGTTGCTTTTCCTGTTCCTTTTCTCTGATTTTTTGCACCGTAACTCACAACTAAGACATATATGACCCTGTATTCCTATATGATTCTGTCTCTGTACTTCTTGCACACCTAACAAATTTGTCGGTCTGGTAGCTAATTACCCGGTATATATATAAGCAAAGATGCATATACATATATACACCAGTATGAAACATTTTTATCCCTATGTTTGATATTATAATATATATAATTGTTGTACACATAAAATATTTATAGTAATAATTATCTAGATACTTAAGAAAGAAAGAAATCCGTCGACTAATTTTTAATTGCAAAAGTATTTCTGAGTGTTGAATGAAACGCTTCAAAATCTATTTATCAACTTGAAAGTAATATAAGTTTCATGGTAGTGACGTAAACATCATGAGCCTTTGCTATTTGCGATATGGAATTTCCCCATTTCAGAAATTGTATTATGTACCTATTTCAAAGATCAGTGTGGAGAAATATCTGAAGTAGAAAGAACTTATATATGTGCATTCATTTGAAAATCTACTAAATATTTGAAAGCATTTTTTTTTTTTTTTATTTTTAGAAAGTAATTTTGAATTTTAAATTTAAGAATAAACTGAGATGATATATATTTTCTCGTGTGCTTAGAATAATATAGATTATTAGAAAACAGAAAAATAATTTCGACTTAAATCCTGGAAAAATACTTCAAATAAATACACATTTTAATATTTATTGGTATATTATATTATTTACAGATATTTCATGAATTATTAAACAAGCTACCTGAACTACTTTTTTTTTCAATTACGTTACTAAAGTTCAAGAAATTTTTAAGGCCTAAATATATGTTTCATTTTGTATATTTAAAAATAATTCTTATAAAGTCCATTGATGAAAACGTAATGATAATGAGAGAAACGGAAACAAAACACATTAGACATACGATACACTATATGATAATTTATCATGTAAATCATACTTTATGAACATAGTTTATTTTATTAGTAATTGCCTTACAAAATCTTTTTAGTATATTCGAATTCCTATGCTGTGGTATCGAAAATTTTCTTTTATACAAATTAATTTTAGAAAAGGAACGGATTAAACTGTACTTACATTCTACTAGACTTGGTAAAGAGAATTGTGGCATTGATTTAAAAATATATTATTTTAAACTTGTGTTAAAAAAATTATACAAAGAGTTATTCATATTTTTAAAAATTGTTCAGTTTCATAATATCTGTTGCTGTACTTTTTCAAGAAAAAAATGTTAAAAAACGCACTATTTAATTCTAAATATTACATTAAAATCGTTCGTAAAAAGATACATCATGCTCACACATGTAAACATCAAACGAACAAAAATCGAAGACAAATATTGAAATTTTATCCACATTTTGAAGTTTATGTGTTGTTACATTTTTCTGTAAGATGTTATAATTTATTTTTTTTTATCTTTTGAAAATATCGATCCTGTAACAAATCTTCATACTGTATACACAAATTTTGGAAAATAATTTTTTTGTTTATTTTATTTTACTAGAATTTTAACAAAAAAAAATGCAATGCAACATGTTCAAAGCATATTTATATTTTCAAGGTATATATTAAAAAAGCAACAACTAACCGCAGCCTAAATATGCAGCAATATAGCCAAACATCTTTGTAACATAATATTCTAATAATCTGCTTAATGTTAGCAACACATATGTGCAAGTTACTAGTACAACAAGGAAAAAAAAATGACTTACTTCAGACACATAAACATAATTAATGGATTTAAATTCATCCTGAAAAAAATCTCCACTAGAAAAATAAAACACTTTGTTGAGAAACATATCAATCAGTTCTTTGTCAAAATCATAGAATCACTCGTCCATGTTAACAATAAAAATTTACTGAAAGGAGCGCTTCAGTAATAATTACTCAGAACTTTCTTTCAGTTGGTAAGCGGTAAGTTCGGTTGTGTGAAAAGTATTCCCAACAATTTGACGGTTTCATCGCAAAAGAAAAAAAATGAGGACTTTAATCATGATAGCGGGACCATCAACTGACAGCTCCGTTCATCAACCAACGTTAATAAATGACGCCTAGAATGTAGTTCCCAATCGATTTTTGTTCTTGAAGTATGATGAAGACGGCCCACAAGGAAAAAATCAGTAGTCTGACGAAGAGATAGAGCTCAGAAACGTCACAGCCAATTACCATCGAGCACAACCACCTTCTTAGATTAAGCTCTGAGAGTTTAAAAAAAGTACCTTCTAACTACTAGTAAATATTTGTAAATGCTAGTTTGAATTATCGTCAAGCTAATTGGTTTGAGAAAGATCTTTATCTTCCTCTGTGCTTCAAGAAAAATTAGTTGTAAGTGACACTAAATTGCTTTGTATATAGTAAGAAAAGCATTTCTTAAATATACTTTGACATATGTTAGAAGAAGGACAGAAAATATGTTTATAAATCCGCAACCAGTATTGCAAAATTTAAAGATAAAGATAAAGTGGCTCATTCATGTAAATAGCAGCTGTGTTTGTATCTCAAATTAAGTTATATAAAATTAATAAAGAATTAAAGTGAGAGAGAAAATATATGCCATGTTTTGAATATTGCAAGAAAAATAAATTATCTTTTATTTAATTTTTATATTTATCAGATATTTTTTAATTAAAATAACTGAAGTGGAAGGAGCATATCATTAAAAGTTCATCATTATTCACCAATTAACCCGCGATCACTCGTGCGGGGTGTTCTGTACACCCCAGCAACAAGAATATCCTCCCAGGATTCTAAAAAGAATGCGCAGTACCACGATTTTTTCTGTAGCTGCACATTTTAGGTCATTGAACCTTCATGCCTGATGTAATCCCTCTTTCTCGAATGATTGGAATGTAATGACCTTCAAAATTTTATCTGGGGGCTGAGAAGAGAAGTTGAGCATTTGTATACAGTCTGCTCTGAATGTTCGGAAAACGATTAAAATATTATTTTTCTATACTTTCTACTATCATTATCTTATTAACTATGAAGTATATTTATTACTGGTATATACGTTTTATATATACTGGTTTATGAAAAAATATAAAATTATGTTTTTTAAAATGAAAAATTTGTATGTTTAGTTTAAATTAATGTTAGTTTCATTTGTATGCAATAAACTTAATAATTTTATTTGTATAATACAAAAAACATCTTGTTCTTTATAAATATGTATCATAATGACTTAATTTTATTTTCATAATTAAATACACGTGTTAAAAAAAAAAGAAGTTTGGGGTGTTCTCTACACCCCGCGAGTGACGACGGTAGCAAAAACAGGCGCGAGTGACCGCGGGTTAAAAAAATATATTAAAGAAGAAACATATATATATAGATTAACGGAAACATTAAAAAGTGTGTAAAAACATATTTACTTTTATCGATAATAATATTTAAATTACATCAGAAATATTTTCTAGACAAAAGTATGTGGCAACACTCAGTTTACATACACATATTCAACTTAAATGTCTAGAAATCTGAAGCTCATTCCATCATATTTAAAATTGAATTTTTCTCCGAAGCTTGAAGCTCTCAGAAAACACCATTAGGGATAAAAGCAACTTGATCTCCACATCGATCGAAAAACTGACCAAAACTCATTTCAAAAACCGGCATATCGCCAAAGTGCAGCTTTCAGGTTTTATATTTTGAAAAACATCAAGAGCCTTTTTTGAAATGCGTGAAAAACTCGTATTCTGCATGTATATAGTGCATGAATCGGCTTCATTTTTCAAAAAGAGATATTTCGTTGGTAAGACTCCCATGGACTTACAATGCACCTCTCAATCAGACCTGTCAAAACCAGTCGAGAATGACAACCGCGTATCCACAGGAATCAAGGGCGAAGAAAGGTATTTTCCTACTTTGTTTACACTAGAAGGAATGCATGGATAACAGTGAAATAGGGCTAAGCAGTAACCTAAACTTAAAATTGAGAATCTTAAACTTCTGTGTACATTCTGAAATAGTAAATAAACTAGAATTTTGAATTAGAGTATCACATAAAATGAATTCATGTTTAATAAGGTATATTGTTATCATTTTGTATTCCGGAACAACAAATGCGTTGAATTTAAGTTTTCTTTTCAGATAACTCATTTGTGTATTTTGCGAAATATACTTCATAAGATATAAATATTGACATTTTTCAATATATTTTAAATGTTAATGAATAGAAAAAAATGATTAATAACTAATGAGAGTAATTCAACAAAATAACACTTAGTTATTGGTGGATTGCTGAACACATTCACTTTTCTCAAAGCTTTCAAACCAAAAAATAATAATAATAATAATAAATAAACCTCTTATATACCGATTATTAAAAGTTAAGTGCATAGCAGTAAAAAGAGAAAAACTCGACAATTACAGCTTTGATTGACTCGATGTATGCCCGGAAAGTGGCAAATATGTTTGCCGGAAACAAAACAAAGAATACCTACAACAAAACAAAAATCAATACTTGTAAGTTATAAGATGAAAAGTATTGGAGTCATTAATGGTGTTTAGATAAAAAAAAAAAAAAAAAAAAAAAAAAAGGATTAATAATATGATATGTAATACTTCTCATAATCATACAAAGTTTACAGTGTATGAGTATGTAAAAGATTTCTATACCTCACGTAGAGCAGTTTGCCATTCTGTGAGAGAGCATATGGGAATGTAGAACGTGCAGATACATCATGATGGAGAACAACCCAATTAACCTTAAGGTACATTTATATTTTTATTTTTATTCAGGTAACTGAGTTTTTGTTTCAAATTCCTCTACATTAATTGTTTAAAATATCATTTTAAAAGATATAAAATTTGATTCATAAACTCGGGATTCTGATAATTATCGAGGCCGCAGTACCCGAATAGTCATAGACGTAAGTTCGTGGCCAGCAGTTTCGACTTCTGTTGTCACTAAGGTACCCATTACCATAATTCAAAATTGCGAAGTCCGTCGCCAATACTTCTCGCATTGCTTTATAGTATGAAGTAAATAAACATTCATTCACGCCCCTAAGGAACACCAAGTACAGCACTACTGTTCATAAACATGTAAATTCTCAAAGCGTGGTTCATGCTGTAACGGGTCTATCCACGATTCTACCAATAAACCTCATCGGTAAAATTAATCTTTATAACTGGGATTTTAGTTGAAAAACTCTCTCAGTAAAGATGACGGGATTTATCCAAATTAGAACTTCTACTTAAGTGTTTGAAGTAGAGTAGGCGGAGTTGATTGAAAGTGGTCATTGAAGCGTGAATAAGATAGCGATCGGAGCTCGTATTGTTAGTTAAATTATCAAAAAATAATTCAAGTGTTGAAGTCAATAGCGCTAGCATATTAAGATGAGTGTGTTTATTTCTATGATAGTTAAATTAATCCAACGTGGTTGTTACTCCGATTTTATGCTTTAAGTGCATTCTCCCCCTTTCGTTGTCTAGTGTTATTAAATGAAATTGATAAATAAATTGCATTTTAATTACTATGGTTAATATTTACTCTAACTCCCTAACACCCACGTCCACCAGGACGTTATAATGCTAGTGTGGTACGAATGTTAAGAAAGAAAGGCACTTGTCGAGGTGCATCCTTCTCTCGTCGTTAATGATCCATAATGTAAGTTCCGTCGCGAATAGCCAATATGCATCTTCAAATAATGCCGTTAATAAACTATCAATCAAATGAGAAAAAACCGGCTCATTTTATGTCAAGTAATACATATGAATTTTATCTTCTCCCGTGTTATTGTCTAATAGATTTATAAGACGAATTGTACAACTTGGAACAACATTTATCAGTTTTAGATATACGGATTAATCCATAAATGTAAACATTAAATTTGAATCTTGTGTCACACGAGAAAAAACTATTTTCGAAAGTGAAAATAAAATAAATAGTAAAATTTAGTAAATAAGGTTTAAAAGAGAAGAACGTATATGTAATTAAATTTTTTAACATAAATTGATGGTCCATTAAATGTCAAACGAACGAAAAACCAGATAGACTTCCGACCTTTCAACATTTTTAAAAATTTTCTAGCAGAATTTTATTATACTTATGAACTATAGAAAATTATTCATGGGTTAATTTGAACTTCCATATCTATCTTACATTGATGTAAACATATTTATTTATTTGAACAAGGGGTAAAAAAAATCCCGTTATTTTATGTAACACTATGAACAAAACATTTTTTGTTGAATGGTCTCCATTCTGAGTGAAACAGCGATCTCATCAGCTCTATTTAGCATGAATCCACTGATTTCAGAACCTATGCATTTTCCTCTATAAATATATACCTATTTATTTGCCTAGAATATTGCGTTATATGTAAGTCAAATAGCTCAAATACTGCTGAAATTCTGTAAAAAATCAGGTCAGTTTTTATTTTTTACTTTCTTTTTTTCCAACGGTTTCCCTAGAAGTATTGTTTTTGAAGCATTCAATCACTATTTCTATGAAGTTCACGTAGTTTAAAAATCCGTCGATTCAGCATATTTCAAACTCCAGCCATGAGCCCTGCCATACTTTAATGCGCAAACGTGTGAGAATTGTTTCTAACATCCAACATATTATTTCCTTTTCCGCTGGCTCTTTTCCACAGCTGAACCTAATCAATAGTTCCCAGATCTAACAATTCAGGGAATATTCTAGAAACGAAATCGGAAGAATACTTCAGCAAATCCTTCATTTGAATACTAATGCCGTTTACATTTCGTATGCTGAAGTTTTATTACAAA
>BMAV01008071.1:36157-72807 GCA_019973955.1 Trichonephila inaurata madagascariensis | reverse complement strand
ACTTTTACTTTTTCTCCCTAAATATCAATAACAATATGTCACGGCCACAATAGAAATCTTCTCTCCGTTAAAGACAATAAAAACACAAAAAGCCATTTTTTTCTCATTGTAAGGAAAACCGAGGTACTGCGAAATAATACCATGTTAAAATTAAATGCTTCAAATATTTTATGACGGTGTTCGGAATGAGAAAAGACGGAAAAAAAGACATCTTACACACCAGGAAGAATAAGAATAATAAAAAAAGAAGAGAAGAATTTATTACGCCGCAGAATTTTAACAACAGAACGAGAATTTTCTAGAATCTTAATTAAAGTTCAGATCCATGCATGAACATTGTAATACCCTGGATCCCAAATTCGAAGGAAACGTTTCAATATTGGGAAAGTACGAAACGCAAGTGTAAACAAGGGTCATAAATCCCTTCAAGGTGAAAAAAAGAAAGATTGCGAGTTCGGATACTTATTTTAACTGACGTGGAAATAAACATCCTTATGCATCTCCTCAATGTACTGTTTATTTTGTTCCCACATTTCTAGGAACAGTGAAATATTAGAGAAAAGATGATTAAATGTGAATTTATAATGTTTGAAATGGATATTATGAATTTAAATTACTTAGTTAAGATAAAACTGCTTGAACGATTAATTGACGAAGATATGTACATTAAATAATTGTTGTTTTTAATTAAATGTTCAGTTAATATATATTTGCCTTAAAACATTTTTTTTAAAATTAGTTTATGTTAAAAACGCGTTTTTTTCTAAGCTTTTGTCTAAAGTTAGCAATTAATTTTTTCAAAGAAATTTATTATATTACTAATGTATAAAATATATTGAAAGTCATGTTACAAATTATTATTATTATTATTTTTAAATTTGTGTATGTTCCACATTTATAGAAAAGAGGTGAATTATTAAATTTCTCCCGAAGGAACAAAATTTTCTTAATTGTATGATTTTAGATAAATTTCTGCACGAGTAATAAAGTAACAATAAATTACAGTTCAAGGCATATTAGAATAAGCAAAAAAAAAAAAAAAAAATCAAGAAAAAAAGTATTAATATAAGTTCTGCGTAACATAAATACACTACTAGGTCATCGAATTTGTAATTAGTTCTGTGGTACAGTTACATAAGTAGTTTATAATACACTGCTAGTCTTTTAACATTGCAGCATCAGAACCAAAGAAGATATCAAAAGTTAAATTGGCATAAACAATAGATATTGCTAAAATATGAAAATTATCAGCATTCAAGAGCAATTGAAAGACTATGAGGTAGAAACGAGATATGAAACTCTGTATAAAAAGAAATTTATTTAGAGAGTTTTCCATTATGAAATTACATTTTAATGCTGATTGTTTGTGAGAAGATCTTGTTACTTCTCCAACTCTCCGCTACTAACTCGTAGTGGAATCCCATACTGATAAGACTAAGTTTTATTTAGCGAGTGCTATTTAGAGAAATTTATATTCTGAAATTACATTTGATATCTAATTGTTTGTGAGAATATCTTGTTACATCTCGTATAAGAAGGAAAGATGGCTACCAATTTGAATTGGAATCCCATAGTTGTAAGTCCGTGGAATATATTGGATGTGGTTTATCCTTATGTGATATTTCTACTTGCATTGATCAGAATTCAATGAATATATTGAAAGTATGAAATCGGTGGGTTCACAGAAAAGATAATGAGTGGCATGCAATACTTCAAATTACGAGAGGAAAAACATGTTGTCATTTCGATTTTCCAGGATCGTGTAGCTACTTAACGGACCTAGAATCGGGAGGCAGAATTGTTTGCAACTCGTTAAAAATCCGCAAGGTCAGTGGAATGACATCGGGAGAAGTACGGATGGTATGCACGGCGTCATCAAAACTGTAGTTTAGTGAAGCAAGATGGCAGCAATGGACATAATTATAAAACAGGATTCTGGAGTAAGACCACGTCGTCTTTAATGCCGCGTCTTGGATCTGAGGACTACATCCTAATGGACGTACATGTGTCTAGAGGCACCGAAGAGAACGATAGTGCATGTATTCAATACATGCAGTGATATAATGATGATAGTTCATGTATTCAGTACATGTATTCAATATATCTGTACGGGTCCAGCTCCAAGTATGCAAGGCTATTGTGTGCAAGACAGAGATATTTTCAGTTCGCCTCTTTGGTAATCTGGGTAGTCAGTAAGAGAGACTGCATACCCTTTTTAAGGCCTTGGAAGGCCCTATCTTCAACAAAAAAAATGCTATGTATTATGTTCTGACGTATCTCGATACGTACGGTGTTTGAATGCTACCCACTGTCAAATACGTTCCCCAGCTCACTCACCCATTAAATATATTTGGTCATGGGTTATTGAGAGACTGAATTTCAACCATTGTTGATCAAATGTGGCATATACTTGAAGTGCTAAGGAGAAATTTCCATGTATCTAACATCCAAACTCAGTTCGATGTGGTACTTAACTGGGTTAGAGCTGGAACTGGCAATTTTGTAATAAGTTTGAACTATACATAGCGCAAAATTGTCAAGAAGTTTAATAATGTTTTCTTCCTACTTTGCTCTACAGTAACAATAAGTTTAGTTCTGTCACTTGCTTTCAATCTTATAGTGTTCCCATTTAACGACCAGCATTTTATATCCTCTATAGTATGTAGTTTAACTACATACAAACCTACTTTTTACTTGCTTCTGAGAACACCATTAAACGCTTAGTGATAAAATTAAATTATGATTAGATCTTTGTTAATGATCGAAAGGAAATACTTCAAGAATTATCCTGCGTTTTTGAAAAAAAAGTTGATTTGATAAAACAAAAACAAATGAAATGTATACAATGAAGTAATAATAAGGAACTTGCCACACAAAATAGGATAAAAATGATTTAAAAAAGGAGTTATCAAATTATAAAGTCGAATAAGATTAAAAAGAGAGTGTCATACATTTCTTCAAGATATAAAATTTCCAGAACAAATTAAATAAAAATCACGAATATCATTTAAGACTTCAAAATGTACTATAATTCTCAGTTTGTTTCTAATAAAACCAACATTTCTGTAAACAAGTTTCTTTATATTTTTTTTAAAGATCATTCTTACTGTATTTATTTATAGCAGTTTTTATAATTAATTTTGTACTTAGAAGGAGATGCAATTTATATTAAACTCTCCTTTAAAAAATATATTTTTAAACATTATTTTTTTCTGTTAATTGTTAGGATTGTGGTAAGATATTTTCTTAATACATTAAATTTTAATAGCTCGAAGGGAAAACAATATTTTGTTTTCTATAAATCACAACTCTTTCTTGATTTTGTAAATTATAACTATATCTGTTATTATACTAGTGTTTGTTCATTCAACGATATGTATAAATATATTAACCTGCTTAATATTCATATCTAAGGTAATAAAGTTTATTACTTATTTTCTCCATTAAAAATAGTTTTCTTTCACCTTCTGTGTATATTTTCTTTTCACTTTTCTTCAATATTTTTGAATACTTTATAAAATGCGCACACTCACAGACACATATGTATATTTGTGTATGTGAGAGATAGTGTTTTTATGTCAGTGTAATAAAATAGAAAAGTAAATAAACATCACATAAGACTTCAAAATCTTAAGTAAATAAATCGATCACTACGAACGCATAGAATAAAAATTCAAGATGAGGAATTCGTAAAAGCTTAAGCCCATAATTCGATCACAAATAGGGTTTACATTTACATCAAAAATATACCAAAAACATATCTTGTATGTTTGAACAAGCATGATGTGGCTAGGGCCATATTTATTTTAAAGAACAGTTCCGTCTAGACCGCATAAAAGTTCAAATATCGTGTTCCTTCTTATTCGAAAGTAAACAAATCTATTCGAAACCAGATCTGACACGATAAATTTGGCCAGAAAATGTATTCTTAAGCCAAATCCTTTGAATGTACTCGTTGAAGCAATCGATTTTTTTAAAAATTTTTTTTGGACTGGAAACGCATCACAATAAATTCTCTATTCAATTGCCGGAAGTTTACGCCAAAGACAAGCATGTTCTTATTGTGTAGCTTCTTCTTTTTTTAAATGAACTCCAGTACACTGGGAGAGCCATGACGTTATCATGATCAATTGCTACTATCGGTCTGTGAAAATGATAGATAGCACTTCGACGTACGCTTTTAAAGACGTTGTTACGAAACGCTTCTGGGTGAGAAAAGAA
Organism: Trichonephila inaurata madagascariensis; assembly: GCA_019973955.1. NCBI lineage: Eukaryota > Metazoa > Arthropoda > Arachnida > Araneae > Nephilidae > Trichonephila > Trichonephila inaurata. Next base: position 68,586 of record BMAV01008071.1, on the reverse strand, counting down.
AAGTGAGTAGGGATGAAACAGATAGAAAGGGCTGGGTACGGGGTTTGATAATGTGATTTCGATTATTCTAAAAGAGATGACGTTTGCACGAAAGAAAGGGTGATATACTTTTTTTATCTGATCGAAATAAAAGTAGTAGCTCAATATAAAAGTAGAACAAGGGCACATGTGGGGGAATTTTATTTTTAGTTAACCGTCGTGCATTATTCTATAAGGTTGTTCACTTCTTATTTATAATTTTTACTTAAAGTTTCCTAAATCATTAAATTAGTAATGTTGTTTCGCTTTACAAATATTTTAAAAAAATCAAAATTATATCGTATTTATTTATTAAGGTATCCGTGAATAAGTTCGGAACCGTGATTTTAAAAAAACGCATAGATGGATAATTTTCATAATATTTAGTGTCACTTTGATTAGAATACATGCTTAAAATTGTTTTAAGGACATTTTGACAAAACAAATTATTTAAATACAATATTTCGGTAAAACATTAACTTAGAATAACCTTTTTTCAAAATGTTATCCTTTTCTGAAAAAGGCTTCTATTATGATAATATTTTGCCTGTATACAGCTCAGACCTCTCTACTGAGGCTCACCTACAATTTTTGAAATTTCTCCCCTCTGTTGTCGTAAAACATGGATAAACCCACTTCTACGTTATAAATTTGAAAAATTCTAGTTGAGCCTATGTATAGAAATCTGAGCTATATACAGGCAAATATTATTATAATAGAAGCATTTTTCACAAAAGGAGAATATTTTGAAAATGAGTCATTCTACGTTCATTTTTTGTCAAATATTATACTTAAATAATTTTTTATTGTAATACTATTCTTAAATGAAATTTTATATACATTTTCTAACTAAATATCATAAATATTATCTATTTATACATTTTTGCAAAATCACGGTTCCGGACGTAGTCGGATACCTTAAGGAAAATAAAGATACTATTTATACGATGACGAAGTGACTTTTTTTCATTATGAATGTTTCATAATGCAAGCAATAGTTTTGCCGAACAAGATATTAAGGCAGAATAAACAATGCTGAGATTAAAAAATATGATATAACACATTATCAAAAGATAAAAATCAATTGCATTAAACGATTTGTAATACGAAAAATTAAAACACTAAATGTTGCAAGCCATTGCTTAAAAAATATTCCACGGAAAGGAAATATATGATCAAACGATCTGAATGACTTCATACATAAATATGTAAAACATGTTACATATTTCTACTGGTACTGTTTTGCTGATGATATCAAGAAGTTTGAACATATATAATACCCTAGCATGTTCTTAATCGAAACTTTAAATGATCGGTAATTTTATCATTGCATTCCAGAGGAAGAAGCACTGTTTTTGAGTTTTTAATAATCCTTCTTCATGTTAAACTTGAGTTGAAATACCGATATAAAGTTTGAGATATATTTATACCCTTCTGCTTTACTTGATTTGTTTTATGCTTTCTACTGTTTTCAGAAATTTATAGTTTAGCTGCTGTTAAAGAGGAAGTAGTGGAAGTTGCGTAATGTCTTTTTATCGATATGAAAGCTAAATGAAAATGTTTATTATTGACGTCTGAGGTCTAACTGTTTCGTTTCTTTAACAAGATTGTTGAAAAGAATGGAAGTTCCTACTGTACTAAAATTTTAAGCAAATTTATATTTGATTTAAAAAAAATGCGTAAGATATTTTCTATGAATGATTAATTTTCAGTATAAATTGCATTACTAACTACTTACGTAGATTATATATATGTTTCTCTTGAATCCGGTACGGGTGGGTAAGCCAAAATAATTGTAAAAAGTTTTGGAACATGTGTATAAATAAATTTACAACGCACAGATTATTCCTTTAATTAGTAATTGTACATTTTACAAATGGTATTGACAATAGTTGAAAGATCATTGAAATTTAAGGCAGAACAACTTTTTGGTGGAAGAAAAAGGGGGAAAAATGTTAAAAAAACAAACAAAACCTACCATTATCATTAAAGAATAGATTTAAAAGAAAGAAAATACATTACGATCTCAGTTGTTTAATCAAAATATACAAATGTAAAGTAAATGCTACTCAAAGTATGATGACACTTTAATAGTACAACCTCTGACAAAATAAAGTTCTTGGAATAGTCTTGTAACATTAACCTTGATGAAATATAACGAAAGTTACCTTACTGTCCTTCGAAATAGTCACCTTTTTTAAATATGCACAGCTGAGATCTGCTATGCATGTCCTGGAAACTTGGATATAAGTCTTCTTTTGGGATGGAGTTAAAGGCCTCGTCACGTTTTGTTGGATGTTAGGAATATCGTCAATATCGGTAACACGTTTATCTCATTCGTTAATTCTGTGTAACGATTTGTAGCACGGATTCATGGTGAATCAATAGTTCATCTGCTTTCATGCGCACAGTTAATTGACGATCTTTAGTAATTAATTTCCTCACTTTTTCAATGTTTTCATCACTGACGAAAGTCACTAGTCTTCCGCTACGGGGGTAGTCAGGAAAATTTTCCCTTCTTTTTCCAAAAACGAGCGAACCACTCATACATACACTTCATGGGCAGTACTTGATCTTCATAAACACATACCAGCATCGCATAAGTTTCTTTTGGTGTCTTGATAGGCTTAAAACAAAATTTTAAATTGATATTTTATTCTTTCATTTTCCTGTTCTCAGTTAAGAACCAACACACTAATCAAGCACTTTGTAGAGCAAGTCTTACACGGAACACAAACGACGCTCAACTAAACAACGTTGAGGGCAGATGGTCAGCATTTGCCACGACGCATGTGTCGTGTTTTGTTTCACCAATGTTTCCAGATTGGCAGTTCTGACTTCATTAACGGAAATTTATTATCAAATGATGTATATTATGAATTATTTTTTAAAAAAAATAAAAGGTAATTAATAGATTATGAAAGGTACAATTTTATAAAATAAAGAAAGAAATAATTTTAATAATATCTTAAGAATCCTAATAATCCTAAAAATATTAATATTAATTTTGTATAATTAATATTAATAAGCTTAATAATATACCCTAATAATAACGGTAACACAACAGAGTAACATATTGTGTCACTTAATAAACATTAATTTGATATATCTTACTAAGTACTACTTGTCTTAATATATAGTTTTTAGATTAAATATAGAAACAAAATATCTAAAGCCCAAATAAATACAAAATAAGCATGTTATCAAAAATGTTTACCAAATATACCTCTTTTCGAAAATAATATTAATGAATGATATATAGTGTTTTTTTCATATACATATCAAACTCAGAGAGGTGTAAATAAAACAAATTAAAGTCACATTATAAACCGGGATGATTTAAAGAGGCTGGCTAACTTTATTTTACTTTGGTCCCTTAAAGTCTATTCATGTAAATTACTGTATGTTCATCACCACGTACTGTCTAACAGGTGTTCCGTAGCTGTGGAAATATAATATTATTCGTATATCTTAATGTCTTGTATATTGAAACCTTAATTTGAAGCGTTTAAATATACTTATTTGCATCTCTTTATATTTGCGTGTGTTTTCTTAGGAAATTAACATTTTCATTTTCTCTATAAAATCCTTTTTAGTGCATAAACCGGAAATAAGTTTCAATAATACATCTTAAAGTTGTGTGATGAAGAAAAGCTATTTTGTTGCTACCTAGAGACAAACACCAAAATGATACATAATAAGTTTACGGTAACTTAAAGATTAATTTAAGACTAAGGGGGCTTCTTATCACTGGTCTAGACAAATGTAGACCAGTTAGAGGAAAGTATATTAAAATAATACTGTAACAGAAGTCAGAGCTGCAATGAAAGACTCCAGAAGGAAGTAAGTGACTATAAGATGATCGATATGTAGCAGTGGAAGCACAGTGTTGTCTAAAAGTTTTTAGGACCAGCAAATAACTTTAAGACCTCTTGGTATTCTAAAACGAACTTCGTTCATTTTCTTTTTAAACTTGATGACGTATTTGTGTAGATAAATAGAAAAAATACGAATACCAAGAATTGTAAGCTGTAAAAATAGAATATATAAAAATATTCAACTAGAGCAAATAACGTTGTAATTTTTTTAAATAGACGTTCAGTTCTCTTGGGCATGGGATATCATTAAATGAAACATATTATATAAATATTAGAGCCTTCAACGTTTTATTTTAAATATTTACTTTAAAGTTCTAAGATATCATAAGGTCAACCATTGGAATAGTTGCAATCAATATTAATCAATAACATATAATCATTTATGTATTCCTAATTCTTTTTAAATGTATCGTTAATGTAATTACTGAAGAAATTATGAAGACATTATGAGTCAATCCTTATGAAAGAAACGAATGAAAAAGGTGTTACAAGCTTATACAATTTCTCGGGGTATATGTATGAATGCCTATATTGTGTCTACTATTGCTAGAAAACTATTTTCAAAAATATACTAAATTAATTCACGTATACGATTCAAAAAGTATATGTTTTTTTGTTATATTTGTTACTCAGAAAATTCTAATAAAACTTAGTGTAGGATATCTCCTTTTTTAATTTAAAATTCTCAAAAAAATATGCCATGGAATTACAAGCATTTTTCTTAAACTGAAGAAAAAAACAACAACTAACATAAAATGTGTTTTTTTTTCATTCTTTTTATAGGTAAAATTCTGTGCAATTATACTTATCCTAAAGTCTTAAAAATATCCGTGATACGAAAGCAAAGTTTTAACTTATATAACCTTTTTTTAACACTTATTCAAATTGTCCACGATCTATATTACACTTTCATAGGGTATCAATTTTAATCTAAAAGCTGTGTCGATTTGATCGAAATATATAAAATAAAATTTGTTAAATAATGACTTATTTCGCCTGGTGGGGATTTGATTCAAACTATTGAAGAATCTGATACCAGGTGTGTCTTAAATTCCTTGAAACTTGAAAACACAAGAGAAAAATATTACAGCTGCCTTTGTTAAAACTATATTATTTACAGTTTATCAAATTCATTGTCGCTATTTTTGGAAGACCATTTAAAATATATTTACGTTTCCGAGTATGATACGATATTGAAGATTTGCCATATAATGTAGTTCATATTTCTTATTGCACACAGTTCACCTTCTTTATTTTTAAAAGATCTCGAATTCTAAGTAAAATATAAAATAGTTACACAAAGTAGAGTTTTCCCCATAAAACATTTCCTTAGAAATTACATGTAAAGGTAGTTTAACAAATATTTAGAGTTATTCCATGAGCAAAAGAAATATGAAAATTTAAAACGTATTACAAGGGCAACACAAATAAAAAATAAACATATATTTTAAACTAACAGAGGTTAAATTAATTAAATCGCAATGCTTCTTAATACAAATAAATAAAATAAGTTAAAACGTTTTAAGTATATATTGTAATGTGGAACTGTACAAAGAAATTAAATTATATTTGAATCTATTTACTTTAATTGAAACACGCGATTCTTTCAATTATTTTTAAGTTTTTACTTTAACAATTATCAAAGGTAAATAAATTTATTTCTATTCAAGTACCTACTCTTGAATTTTAAAAGCAAGTCTATAATAATACCACTCATATCCTAACTGCTAAGTTAAATATTGCTGAAGAAAATTTCTATTGTCGTGAAACAAATTACATTGACAATCAAACAAACACAGCTCTTGCTGAAAGAAATTCAGAACAATTTAATGCCTAATTTAAGTCCTAAATGACTATTTTTCTTATGATTTAATGGTGAAAATGGCTGGAAAAAAGAATATCCTCCCACAGAAGCAACTGTAATTACTGACTACCAAACCAGTTTCTGCTTTAGTGCTCCGAATAATTAAAGTAAAAGTTTGCATTTAGAGGAGGGAACTGCTTGTAAAAAATATATTTCGAAGATTCCTTCTTTTGTTTGCTACTCAAGAAATCTCTTTAATCGGCAAGGTTTAATTGAATTTCACTTTTCTTTAGACACTAAAAGTATGACCGAACAAAAGGGCTTGCTTAGCTCCTCTACCAAGAAAAGTGACGTAAATCATCTACTTCGACTGAACCAACTGTAGAACGTATGTTCCAGTAACAATTAAAATGAGTTTAATGGTGAATCGAATCTACCTATTGTTCTATTTTTAAAAAAAAGTAAAAATTTATTAATTATTTCACCAAAAAATTTTTACATAAATGAAATACATTGCTTAAACAGATTAGTTACATATATCAAAGGACTTCAACATAGTTCCGTTTTTCCTCTGAAGTTTGAAGTGTTCTTCAATGTTTGGCATTCTTGTAAAGAAATTGCTTAAATTCTTTTAGATGTTTTTGTGTTAAACAAGTATTTCTCTGATACTAAAAGTAGGGTAATTAAAAAAAAAAAATCACGTAAAATTCGATAAGTGAAATCAAATTATGCACACCATTTGTATATTTCAAAGGCACGGCTGCATGCTACTCAACTGAATAAAATTGTTTTGTTCTGAACATTAAAGACGCGTAAAAGGAATTTTCACCTTTTATTAATACAACTAAGTAAACAAATATTTTTAAACTTTAATTTCTCTTTGAAAGCCGCATTAAGAAGGAGTAATTGCATAAACAAATACAAATTTCAATTAAATGTTGAAATAATTGTGAATCATTATTCAGTAATCTGTATCTGTTAAACTTTATGAAATGTACACATGTTTGGAAAAAAAAATTCATGCTTTTGATCATTGAGAGTTAAATAAATCACGATTGAAAATGACGAAACATTTCTTTGAATACATTTTCTTAGCAAATGAATGTTTGTTTATTAAACTATTTACTGTATGATTGAAAATGTTCTTAGTTATATAACATTTCTGTATGAATACAGACATACAAATACATTCAAAGTGATTGATCGTAAAAGGAGTTTGAAATATAATATTTAATTTCAATCCTTTTGTGAATGTATATAAAAAAACCCAATAATGAAACAAATTAATAAATAATAGATTTTCATTTGATCAACACTTAATAAATGTGTAAACGCATGTGTGAGTTACTATACATTTCACGAAGACTGATACTACCAAACAATTGGAATATTTTTATACTCTTATAAGGATAAGGTGAATTAGAAAAGTTTTCTCAGCAACTTTTCTCAAAACGCTAATTAATGTTTTTCTATCTTGATATGTGATCTATATGAAGATGTTAAGAAGTCATGGTTAGAAAATGACATGCCGATCGTCAAACGTTTTTGAATTTAACAGTTTCTTTCCTAATTTCATTAGATTTTTGCATAAGGTCTAATGTACATCAAGTACTTCCATTTATTCATAAAATAAATTATTACGTCTGCATTTGATGGAGTCTGAGTAGTCGTTTCACTCTCAAAACATATATTATCTATTAGATAAAAACATTGAGAATTTTTCCTATATGTTCATGGAGTACGAATAAAAAGTACGAAAATTAAATTAAATTGTAGATTTCCTTTTCCCCTTGATCATAACCATTGACTATTTAATAAATTTTGCAGCATCATATAAGGAAGCTTACAAATGAATTCCGATGTTGTTATAGTTTGTTCATGGTATTTAGCAATATGACAACACACTTTAAAAATATATTCTTAGCAACATACCGGTACAGGCAAATGTTTAATTTATCAGCTGTTTGAAGAAACATTTATAAACTTATTTTATTAATTTGATAGATATTAATTATAAATGTGCTGTAACAAATATTACGTTACAACTTCTTTATTGAGGGTGAAAATCAGTTAAATGGCTGAAAAAAAGATGATACATTATGATTTAAAAAACGAATGTTAGAATGAAAATTAACTGTTAGGTGAAGAAATATTAATATTTATATAATAGAAAAGTAGAGTCTATAACGTTAATAGGATTAATTTCAAAAGAAGTAAAGGCGATCCTATTCACAATTACTCCAACTTCATTCTATATTCGGTTTACAAATTCTACATGGCTGAATGAGTTCATTATTCTATATGCATATTTTAAAGAAATTCACAAACACTACATTGAATGCATTTAGGAGCATCGGTAAATATTATAAATTTATTTTTCTCTAATTAACCTTTGCTAATAATTACTTGCATATTTATAACCATTCAGAAATTACATTTGCTTTTCGTGATTAAACTGAAAAAAAAAAAAACGGAACTGAATGCATTAGGAGACTTTAACGCCATCATTAAGACAAAGAATTGCTTAATGCAAAACCGAACAAACTTTTGCACTCATGACTAATTATATTCTAAATTTTACAAAAGTTTGCTTTACAATGCAGAAGCTAGAATTAAAATGTGAAGACTTTCTTCCGGGATTACATGATAGGAATTTCAGATTAAAAAGTCAACCCCGCATGCTAAATCTTCTCCTTCATTAATTAAAGTCTACTTAACAGCACATTTGCTATTATTAATGAAACAAAGTAGAAAGAATATAAATTTAAACATGTGTATTGAAGAGAAAAAGATCTTAATGCGAAAAAGGAAGACTTTCATTTATTTTTATTTTTTATTGCAATTTCATAGAATGCTTTTAAATTAGATTAGAATATTTGTAATTATTTTATTTCGAGCAGTGTGGTTGTACAAGTGAGGAAAAAATTTTTAAAAAAAAGCTGACTCTTTTGTCAAAGTAATTAGATATGAAATTAAAATCACAAGTTGTCTAAACTTCTGACAAACTCTTATTCCTCCTTATGAGTTCATCATAATAATTATCACGATTTTTTTATGCAAATAAAAAGAATATTTTCATTTTCAGCGAAAGAATTTCAGTGAATGTGTAAAACCTACTGGATGATTCGTTTAGTATTTTGTGATAAAATTTTTGTCTTCGTCTTAGAATGTAAGCTGTTATTTTCTTTGTTTAATTATTATTTTTTTAGGTGCCAATTTGAATTAACTCTAGTTTTTATCTCCAGTTTTAATAATACATAAGTCTTTGTTTTTGAAAATTTGGATTAGAATTTTTGTTTATAACTGATTATTTAATGTATTTAAATCAAATAAGATATATATGGAACTTTACATAAAATAAGTGATATTTAAATTCTACAAGACTCTGATAACATTTGATAAAATGATGCTGTTAAGTATTCAAATGTTTAAATATGGTTTGAAATATATTTACTATAATGCAAACTTATGCGCAAAATAATTATTAAATATATGCGTGAATGGAATAACTTTGTCATTTTCATTTAAAATTCTAATTCGATTTGTAAACATTTTAATCCGAAGCAGGCGCACCCTCAATACTGACGTTAATGGTCTGGGGGAAGGGGACTGAGTCACCCCAATTATTTTTGTTTGTTAATTATTGTTACTGTACACGATAAAAATTATTATTCTAGTGAATAATATAAATAAGAGAAAGCATACTTACTTACTTTTAAGGTATTTTGCATTTTCTTTGATAAGTTGAGAAAAAAAATATATCTATCAAACTAATCCAAAAAAATTCAAGTGTGCATGATTTTAATAAAGGACACGAATCACAGACACTCTTCACTAACATTACAGGCAAGACTTTTTCAGGCAAAACGCTCATATTTTGTTCAAGTTATTGCAGTTTTACAGACCTTTGATGATCGACAAAAAACATATTAACCCGTTACCACCCAGTGATCTATTTATAGATCACCGCCCACTCAGAACTCCCAGTGAAAACGATATCTTTTAATCACTTCGTATTGTCATTGGCTGGTTTCCTTACACATGTGGCCACACCCCCAAACGAGATTTGAAGCATTCTTTCCCAGAGAAGTCCATCAGCTAGTGTCGGATGTTCGCCATTTTGAAGCTTCAAAGTGCAGCTTTCGATTTTGCATCCAACAAAAAAAAAATTAAAAGAAAGTCATACTTTTTTTTATGTGTTTTACATTTTCAATACCTCTTTAATAATTCTGGCTTATTTATATTCGAAAAATAACTGTTTTTAGTATTAAAATGTAAGTTTAAACTTGCTGATTTATAAATAGATCGCTAGGCGTTAGTGGTAACTAATATCATTTTCCCCCGTTTCATTTCTTCCAGAATGTATCGGCGTAAAGTGTTTCACACCGCCGAAGAAGCTTTAGAATATATGTTTTCTAAGGAAATAGACTCTGATATAATTGCTTTACCGCCTGATGTAGATAAGTTAATGACTAAGAGTATTTTGGTGATTATAAAATGACTGCTTCATCGGTAAAAGATGTGTAAAGTAATGTAGAAATTTGTGTATCCATGGAAGAAATAGAGGTAAAAAACAACATGAATCGATAGACATAAAGGATGTTGATCCTATTAGCTGCCATCTAGCGGCAGTAATGAAAATAATAATAAAGAACGGGTATATAGCTAAGCATAATATTTAATAGAATGCGAAAAAAAGATAATTTTGTTTTAATTTTCAATTTTAAAGCCTTCATTCTATTTCTTATTTTACAAGTGTTGAACACAAAAATTCCCTAAATAACTGTTCTTTATAAGTACACCATGTATGCTATGAGGAACGCTTAATGTATAACAAAAGAATTTCTCTCACAATTAGAAAAAAAAGCATCCTATTAGTACCATTTTTCCAAACGGTTGTGTATTTTGTGTATGTGCTCTTAAATATATACACACATAATTTGAAGCATTGTGTCTTACGAAGACTGTTCTAATTTTTATTTCTTTTCCAGCAGCTAAATTAGAATTGCCTTGCCGATTCCAATTCCTTATCGAACATTTACAAGGATCTAAATTCCTGCCTTCAAAGAAAAAGGCCAGTCTTTCCCCCAAAGAAAACTTTGGATGATAAGCATTTAGTACCATAGATAAAATTCATTTCTTAAAAACACTAACACTAATAATCTGATTATAAGAATTAAAAAATATGGGCAAATAAGAAATAGATAAAAAGAGAATATTAGTTCTAGTACCGCGTACATAGACAAACTGGTTGCGGTCAACTTTCGGTTGCCTGTATGGTGGACAGGCAAATTGTATTAGGGATTAATTTCCTAATGTAAATAAGAAATTAATGAATTAATCAATAGCAGAGAAGATGCATACATGCTTAAAATATCGTTCATGTGTAGCAAGGATTAGAAATTATAAGTTTAAAATACATTTAAATAATATTAATCTAAACAGAATATTTGATTGATATATTCACAAACTGATTTTATGAAATGTTAATTATTTTGATGAGTTAATTTCTGTATACTATGCTAACTCAAATTAACAAGCTTAAGAAGACGTCACTGCATTTATGTAGTACTAACAGCAAATGAAATAATAAAATAATAGATGCATTAAACAATAGCTGTGAGGAAACATACAAAGAAAGTCTTTCAACAAGACTTTAAGCGTGTATCTAAGTTAAAACGTTGTAAAATAGGAGTTAAAAATTATTATCCTTCATTAAAATCCTTTTTCAATTCCTACTATTAGTTCACACTCTCTATTTATTTATTTATCTTGGTAAAATTTTTAATCGTTAATAAAACGCATTTTAAAGCGCTCAATTGAGCTGAAATTTTATATAAATGATTTTTTTGGATGGTAATACAGTGTAATTTAACTATAATTAATAAAAATTAATTGATTAAACTAATTATTTAAATAATTACAAATACAGTCACGTAGGCATGATTTTTGGTGACTTGTGTCAAAACTTGGAAAGTTTTCTCGCGTTTTAAAGCATTCAGTTGAACTGAAATTTTATATACACGATTGTTTTGGATTGCATTGCGATATTTTAAGAAAAATAAAAATTAATTACCACCTAATGTTGTGATTTTGTCATATGTCTATACATAGTTATATTAATTGTAACTATTTAATTAAAAGTAGCAAAAATAAAATTTTTCCTTGATCTAAGTACAGAATTGACTTATTTTCTTTTCTTTTTTTTATATATATATTACCTGTTTATCTTGAAGAATAAAAAATTATTTGCTAAATTATTACAATTGTTCCACGGATCTTGATTGGATATCCAACGAAACATCGATTACAAATGCAAAACATTTAACGGCATTAAGAAAAAATAACGAATCTTAAGGATAACACAATTGGAATATAGATGGCTCTGATATGAACGAATAACAAACATATTATTCCAAGAGTTTAATTCTTACCGGTTCAAAAGATCTGTAACTCTATTGAATGTTAAGTGTCTCTCCATGCGCCAGACATTAAGGGTACACTAATTAAGTTGTTGTGGACAGCTCGATTATTCGTTGTCGTCAGTTGTCAGAGACGTATGTTATTCCATGACGGACGATGCTCATTTCATTCTCTTTCCAACAAAACTTACAGAAATATAGCCTTCATTCTTGTCTTCTAACAAAAGGAACGTTTCACGGATGACGTATGGGAATGAGTCGACCCTTGGATGGGTGTTTAAAATGCATCCTCTGAGCAGCAGTTATGGAGGTTAAGGGATTGTCTGTACTTAAAGGATAAGAATAAATGTCACAGTAATTTGTTAAAGTTGATAGTCCCAGGACTCTGTTCGTCCCCTTTAATGTTGTGCCAGTCATGGACTTGTTTTAATTCGCCTAACAATTAGAGGAATACTTTATAAAAATTTTAAAATCGATTATAAGATATTATGTGAATGATATGTGCGACTAGTTGATTTCTTATTGGATACAATTGATCAGTATAAATTTATATGAATTTCTATTGAAAATACATAAATCAAAAGAAGTATTTCATGCAAAAATAAATACCAGAGACCGTGTCCAACAGTGTTCTTTGAACTTGTTCGACTCAATTTTTCGGAACCCTTAGAACTCCAAGATCTTTACGGGAAACCCCATTACCCATCCCTTTTAGGAATAATAATTCTTTGAAAAATATGTAAAGTAGATAAACATCTTAAAGGTACTTAAGGGACAGACAATTTTAAAATTAATGTATTTTTATGGAAATTTTTAACATCACATTTGTGTAATTTACTCACGCATTAATAAGATTAATCTGTGATTAAAGTGTCCACTATCCATACATTATATTCATGAACACTAGACAAACTGAAATTTAGTATATACCTATATTGCACAAAAATGACTGCATTGTGAAATAATATCTAATATTTAAAGAAATTTAATTAAAATAAATTTTAATATTTCTGATCTTATTTACAGCCATACAGCAAGTTATTAATAAATATTAACAATAAAAAATTACCTCACTCGGAAAAAAAATATATTATAAAAAATTCTAAGAAATTGTGTCATTATATACAACATTGCTTTTTTCTAATTAATTTTTTTTTAAAAAAAAAGTCAAAATGACTTTCTTCTACAATCTAGTGTTAACTCATTGCTTCTCAAAGTTTCAATATTCACGACCAATATTCCATCAAAATTTTCCTCTCACCATCCTCATACAATAACAATGTATTGAACTTAATAATACTATACTTTGATGCTTAAACTACGATACGCGACTTTAACCTCTTAAGTACTACCGGCGTATATAAACGTCTCGCTCGCCAAAGCGTTAATTTTTCCGCTTGTGTATATACGTCTTTCCGAAATGCGGTCTTTTCTGAGCTCTGATATCCATAAAACTATTCCGAAGGCTTGGGAATGCTACAAAGGACCTTGACAATGTTTGCGAAGGATTTACTTATTTCAGACTATTTTCTTTTTTATTCCTTCCTCCACCCCAATGCATCCCATATGCGAGCCTACGTGGAAGAAGGTTGGCATTGGGAAGCGAATCGCGTAACTTTTAATCCGAAATTCAGAATTTAATTCTAAACTGAACAAATTATCAAGATAAGTGATAATTTTTGTATATAATTTTATATATGAGAATCACATGGAGCCACTGGTAGTTATCAATCCTGTTCTCAACTTAGTATTGTTAAATTAATTATAAAATACATTGTGTAGCACTAATACAATTATAAGTGTAATATATCAGTGTAAATGTGTGTTTTATTTTTTATTATGTCAGAAAGTATTTTGTTTGTGTACTTGACATTAATTAATGATTTTTAAAAATAATCTTTGTTTTTGACTTTTCAATATGCTCGCGCCCCCTTGTAGAAATGTTAAGCCCCCAAGGGGGGCGCACCCCATAGTTTGAGAAACGCTGTGTTAACTACTAGTCGATTTTTTTTACAATAGCTGTCAAAATCAAGGCTCATTGAAATCATATGCAGTCACATTTCATATTCTTCGTTTCATTTGTTTTTGTATTTGTTTTGCAGCTACAAACGTTCAAATATTTATCTTTTAAATAGATTGTTGCGAGTTACATTAAAATGCTTAAAACTGAGTGAGAAATCCTGTATATTTTGATTGAATTTGCAACTTAAATCTTAGGAGTTGCTTCTGCTTATATTTAGATTTTAAAATCGAATCTGTTGATATATCGATAGACTTATCCATTTTCTTTATTATAAGGGTTTTTCCATTAAAAAAACTATTTAGTTGTACAAAACATTCCACTAACGCGAGATAAAAAGTATTCCTTGTAACCCGGAATATCAGACAGAAATCTAGTGGGTGGCACATATAAAAATATGCTTTAATAGTTCTTTAATTATTTTAGAATATAAGTTTAAAAAGAGTATTACAAAATAAAGTTATATAATGTGTAAATAAAATTTTCGGTTTTAATGAGAGGGAGGAGCTGTAGAGACTTGTGGTTATTAGACTTTATAGGGATCATGAATCCCCCCCTTTTGTATACAAATTTATAATTTCCAATTAGAAATTTTTATTGTTACTCGCGAAACCCCAGCGTATGTCTCATGAAACCCCAGAGGCAGAGTGGAGAGGCAACTTCAAAAATCCTTGCGCCTCTAAATACCCGTGTTGAGTAGCATCTCTCAAACTGTGGGGTGCACTTCCTAGGGCGGCGCCAGCATATGGAAAAGTCGGAAACAAAATATTATTTTCAAAAAATATTAATTTACTGAAAGTAAACAAGCAGAATATATTCTGACATAATAAAAGTAAAATACACATTTACACTGATATAATACTCTTATAAATATATCAGTACTGCGCAACATATTTTATAATTAAATTAACAATACTAAGTTAAGAACAGGTCTAATAGTTATCAGTGACCCCATGCGCTTGTCATATCTAAAATTATATACAAAAATTAACATTTATCTTGATAACTTGTACGGTTTGTAATTAATCCCTTAAATGTCGATTAAAAATTACGTGATTCGCTTCCCAATTTCACCATTTAACACGTAGGTGAGTGTATGTGGTGTCTTGGGGTGGAGGTGGTAGAAAAGTAATAAATAAACAAATCCTCTGAAATAAGTAAATCCGTCACAAACACAGTTAATGTCCTTTTATTGCATTCCAAAGCCTTCGGAATAATTTTATGGGTAGCAGTGCATAGAAAAGCTATGGAAATACATATATATACGTCCCGGGCAATAAACGGTGGCTGAGAGAGACGTTTATATACGCCGATGACACTCAAGAGGTTAAAGTCGTATTGCAGGTTTAGCTTCAAAGTTTATTAATATTGAATTCAATACATTGTTATTATATGGAGGTGGGGATGAGGGAGGGTGGCAACGAAAATTATGGTTGAATATTGGGTCGCAAACATTAAAAGTTTGAGAAGCACTGGTGTAGAGAGACTGTGGAATGTAAAATCTGTCGAAGCGCACAGATCTTCTATTAAGTTAGTGGAGAAGTTTGGTGAGGTGATACCATTTCGGGTATGAACCTTGTCCCTTGATTGCGGCTCAAAATTATGAACTACATTATAACAGCCTTCATATTGCTCCTGAGTAGGAAGTAATTGAAACACAATTTAGAGCAAAACAAAAACTAATTCTTCTGAATTGAACAATAACACTCTATAACTTGATTAAAAACATTAGGTTTAAACCTTAAAAATATGACAATTTTTTTTCGAAATCTTAACAATAATTTATGAATTAAATATTAGCATTGAAAAATAATTTGTGCTAAACAAAAATGAGATGAGATATTAAAAATATTAACGCTGTCACATATATACATGTTTATAAAAAAGAAGCATTGTAGACTATAATAATTTGTTAAAGGAACAAATGCCGGTTAATATGAAAAAAATTGCCCCTATAATTTCAAATGTCAACAAATCTTTTTGTTTGAACTGAAAGACTGAATGAAGAGCAAGGAAAAAAAAAATAAGAAACATTTTCATCAATTGTTTTCTTGAGACGAGAGTATATGTATATATATATATATATATATATATATAGAAAAATATTTATCATACACTAAACTCAGTCCTCAATCTGACTTATAGTGAAACAACAAATGGAAGTTTATAAGAAGGCAGCATAGTCAAAGTTAAAAGGCAATGGAAATATATTAGCTAATTTTTACTCTTGGGAACTTAGATTGCAGCAGTAACCCTTTATGTTCTGATCATACTTATTACCACCCACATTAAAATTACATAGAACAATCATTTTTATGAATATTCTGACAATATATAGCAGAAATATTCTTTCAATTCCATTATTCAAGGAGAAATGACAACACGGGATCTGCAAAAAGTATTTTGGCAGGGAAGGCGAATAGTTTTAAAACAGAAATTGTGCTTTCAGCTGACATTTTGAAGTGATTTCGAAAATTATCATTTTTGCTCTGAAAAAAGTAATGTGAAAAGGTGTCTTATTTTTTCAGCATGCTAGTTAAGACCTTAGGAAACAATTTTATTATTTATACTCTTTTGTGAAAACAATCGAATCATAATGAAGGAAGTGGTTATTTTTAATAAAATTAAATATGTGTGCAGCTCATACACAGATAATAAAATGCTAAAAAAAATTCCAGGCCATAGGGCCCTTTCACGGTTCTGTATTACAGGTATAATGTTCAAATCAGTAGTTGTAGGAATCGCCTGGGATGGTGATACATGCTTGTAGAGATTCCTAATGTCATTCTGCGATACCTTTTGCAAGGCATCCACCAGTTATTGATCCAGATCTGCGATATTTTGAGTTGATGCAATCTGGCGCTTTACCATATTCCAGACATGTTCAATCGGTGAAAGGTCTGGTGAATTTTCTGATAAAGGATGAGTGTTAACGGCACAAAACAGTCCGGATATATACAAGGAATATTGGGCCTTGTATTATACTGTTGGTAACTGGTCTCCCAAATGACTTGAAAAGAAGGGAAATATAATCAGCCACAGGATGGTAACAACATATTGTTGAGCTGTTATAGAAGTATGGAGGATGTTTAGAGATAACCTGCTGTTTGTTTCATATAGTGATCGACACCGCCACATCAGGGCTTACGGCTGTTGCCTTTGTAAAACATAAGCAAATTGAAACCTCTGGTCCAGGCATCTCCAGACACAAGGACAATGATCATCTACTTCAAGAGTAAAGTAGGATTAATCACTGAACACTATACGATGCCAGTTTGGCGACAACCATGTTTGTTGACAGCAAAAATACGAAGAAAGATTCCGAAGAGGTTGTGAGGTCGAAGACAAAGGTCTTAAAGGCCGTTTTGAGCTTAACCTCGTCTCAACTAAACGTCATGAAATGTAGAAGGTACCACGAGAGTATGGAAGAGGCTGTTGTATGTTGAATAGCATGCAATGATACCATTAGAGCAGTTCGGGGCTGTCTAACAATCATTCGATTTTACCACGCATTTGCGCACCTTGACATTCCAGAGCCTTCACTTCGTCGATAAGTTCCTTGCTGCAGTTCCTTCCAGCGCCTTTGCACAGATGAGTCTGTACGTTGCAGGGGACGACCTATTACTCAGTATAATCACTCAGCTTCATGCATTCGGAGAATGTGACTACGGTCAAAGTTATTGAGTTGAGCATAATGTGTTCGGCATTGTCGTGTGTGTGTGATGGAATCTTATTTTTGTTATTGGAATCACAACGGCAAATACGAAAAAAGATAAATTCCCTGCCTCGTTTACCAGTTTTCATACTTTGTGAGTGGCTCAGCATAAATGAGCAATACGACGGACTGCAATTCATTATCATTGACATTGAAAATTTGCTCATTTGCATGTTCGTCCATGAAGTCTTTGCCTACGAAGCTTCATCACAATCGGACAACTCTTCCTTGGTCCTTCGATTTTTTTGCAAAATTGTGCTTTTATTGTGAATAGTGTATATAATTTATTTTACAGTTGAATAAATTTGTGGTACTTATAAGTATCTCCAGTACACTGACTGTTAGAGCAAGAACTTATTTTTTTTCCGTTCATTTATCTTATTTTTGTTCCGTAGTAGCGTCATTACTATAGTGTAATAGAGTTATCCTTTCTTTCTTTTTTTTTTGGCATTTTTTTATAGTTTAACTTATTTATTTCGCTTTATTATTATGTTATTTTAACGTTTTCACAAAATATTTTGAAATTTGAATCCGAACTTGTTTTTTTTGCCAAAAAATTAAATTATATATAAATATCTATTTTTTATTATGAATTAGCAACATTTTAATTTATTTATGCGTAAATGATATTTAACAACAATAGGGATTTTTCAAAGTGCTGCTATTATTTTTCCCATTTTTTGGAGTGTTTAGAAAAAAGAAGCCCTGTCTCCAAGTGGCTTTGAATTTATTACAGCGCCTACCCTCTGAAAGCAGTGATGCAGTAACAGATGATTCTTTAGATGAGGAAGTCGCAGCAAATTATTTGCTGGAATTTACGTTAGATTGTTATGAAGACGATCAAGAGATTGAACAAGACTCAAAGGGCAGTAGTTCTTATCCATAATATGCAGTATTTCCTTGGATGCACAGTACATTAAAAAAACATTCAATTGAACCCTCACTAAAAATGCACTACATGTCATGTTGTGTATTAATGAAAAGGAAAATTGTTTCTTTGAATGCCATCAAATTAATTTTTTGTGTAAAAGCTTTTTTTATGTGTAAAAAAGTAAGTAAATTTTAAAAATTTTATAATTTTTCAAAAATACATTTTTTGTGCATTTCTAAGGGTTAAAACTCCATTAAAAATCATGCGGTAATTTTGTATAATGAGAATATTTTAAATCTTCGTGCACTGACAGTGCTTTTAAGCACAGATTCAATTAATTAACTATAACGGATTAAATTTCCCAAATTTGAGTATATTATTTATGTATATCCCCTAATTTTTAATGTAGTAGTTAAAACAAATGCAGTGAATCATAATGCGGTGGATAAAGGGTTAAACACAAGTTTTAACGCTAGGAGACTAATTCTAAAAGAGAAAAAAAAATAGATTGATTAAAATTCAATACGAAACCAAAGAAATCGATAAACTGCAATTATTAGTGCAAATATCATGACATGAGCAAATTCTACATTACTTTCGAAATATGTTACCAAAAATTATTAATTTATATTTCCCATTTAAAGAAAATCATTTTTAACTAAACAGTTTTATTTAGAGTACTTTGAGGTATATAAAACTATCAAACAGTTATTTATATGCAAATTTATATTTGAAGAATGGACAAATATTTTTTTTTGCAATTTCCGATTTCAAAATGAAATTTTATTTCGCAATTAGTAGCATTTTTTTAACTTTATGAATGAACAGACTGATACATACACTTCATGAAGATATTAAGTATTAAAAACGCCCACAATAAGGTTTGCGTTTCCTTCACTTTTACTTTATTAAATATCTTCCAATTTTTTCTTCAATACCAATTCAGCGTAAAGGAAACACACGGCGAAAGGCCAGATTTCATTCCAAACCGATATGTCGGCACCCACCCCGTTTTTCTTTTACCTTCATATCCAGCAAAAGGAAACATTTTGATGTTACCCAAGAGATATTTTCCCCCATAAGGAAACAATGGTAGAAGGCTCACGTCTTTCCGAAGATGGTCAAAAAAGTTGTTCTGACTTTGTTTTTCATTTCTTCTCCTACACTATTTTGCGAACATAGTTCCGCTCTTTTTTTGTATTTTTATCATCAGTTATTACTGTTTGCTTCCATTATTTTTATAAGGGAGTTTTTTTTTCTTGCAAGGGTCAAGTTTGGGGAAAATGTTAAAGAAAATATTGCAATATATTTGTTCTGACAATACATCTGCTCACATCATGGCTGAACGCTTCCATAATATGTTGCCAGTCGTTTCATTCTTCCTCTCTCTCTTTCATCCAATACACGAATTCCATGGTTGGTAACGCTCTTTTTCACTCACTCTCAGAAGTCTAAAAGTTTCAGTAACTTTCGTTTCTAGTGTTGCTTTTATTTGTTTTCATACGGGTACAGCGATTAGTCTTTAAAAGCATCTCTGCGTGATACTCATCGCTTGAAAACTTTTTTTTTCTGGTAGAAAGTTGCGTTTATGACGGAGTGGTTGGCTTTACGCATACTGGCATGCGGCCAAGGGCACAATTGTTCTCTGAAACTTCATGTAAATAATGCGCTAAAGTAATTTTTCAAGATAAAAGAAAAATATTGAGGAGTAAAAGAACTTGAGTTATGTTTTCGTGTCGGGTTGCTGCTCATTTTCATTAAAACTTTCGTCCCATTTTATACAGAAACATATAATTTTTAAATCTAAATGAGGACAAGAAACATATGTTTTTATTTTATTTTTAATCACATTCTAGAGTTTTAATTGTATGTCTTTTAATACTGTCACCATCAAGAAAATGAGTTAAGTTCGATACAAGGTAGCATTTTTCTCGAAATTAATTGTTTCAGAATTACGTGTAAAATGTAGAAATGTATTATGCTTAAGTTATTAATTTTTATTTTTCAGAATTATGTGTAAAATGTAGAAATGTATTACTGTGATCAAATTTATATTTTAGTCACACTATATATAAAATACATTTCTTCACAAATATATTTTTAGCAAACAAAAAAAAATGTTATTCCCTCATAGAAGTACTAAGAGTAAAACCAATTGAAAACTTTGCACTTATTTATAATAGTACATATTTTGCCATACAATTGTTTACTGTTTTAGAATTTTTACACCTTGCTGCAAAAATCATTCAATTATATTGGTATCTCTCATTTTGGTATCATATATTAAAAATAATATAAATAGTTATTGTATATTAACACACTGCTCTCAAAAGCTACACGAAGGTTATTAACGAATGATTTCATAACTTTAAGCAAAACGAAACAATAAATATTTTAAACATGATTTACATTCTTTTTTGCATACTTAAAATAAAAATACTATCAGGCGTTAAATAAAACAAGTTAAATCTTAAAATAGAGCAGAATCAAAATTGTGAAATACAATGTATAATTACTAATATTTTTCCCTTTTGTGTTTTTAAATATCTTTCACTCATTTGCTGTTCGTATCACTGCTCTTACCAAGTCCTGTTATCCCCAAATATAGTGTTTTGGATTTTAATTTTTTTCTTCATATTTAGTATTACAAATTTTTAAAAGACAACCAGAAATCGCACACATACCCTTCTTGATTTTAACGAATTTACAATTTATATATGAACCTCGCAGGCAATCGATTCACCTAAGTTTGGGCCGAATGGCTTAGACTAGAAAATCTTTTAGTTGGTCGATTGCCATCCAATGTTATTAAGTATCCCGACCATTTAATATTCTTTGTATTGTTATAAATTAAACAATGCATTGTATATTAAATAGCTTTTTAAATTTCTGAGTTGGCTCTTCTTCTACAATAATCATAACATTTATATCCAAAAAATATGTGTGTTTCTTTAAGTTATTTCTTTAAATGAATGTTATCTTTATTTTTTTTAAGCATTTTTCATGTTCTATTAGCATATACGATACAAAGCGTAATAAAAGTTTTGTAAGTTGCTTTGCTTTTTTGCCGATGAAACTAGATTTGAAATATTTTACTAGACCAAAAATCAACGGTTAGCACATGCGACTCACTTGCAAAACTCTAGGCCCCTATTGTTCTGTGTGTTCCTTTCAGACCCCACATATTTGTACCTTTTGGCAATTTGAAAGTTGTATTCTCTTTATTTCAACTAAGGATTATTAAAGCTGTTATGTGAAACTGTATTTGTTTAGTTTTTATTTAAATGAAACGATGCATCTTGCTTGTTTCAGCTTCCAAAGGAATAAAGGTCTGTTTAAGTGCTTCCACGTTCAGCTACAGCATCAATATCATCAACAAAAGCAGAAATTTATCATTTTTTTTACAATATATACATATATTTTTATTAATACTATAGATACAAACTTCTGTAATGCTAAGACTTCATCCGAAACGCAAAACCTTATATACAGCTTTATTTGTTTTATAAGTGGCATAAGTATGCATGCTTCCCTATCAATATATAATCAGTCTATTGCATTCCATCCCTTCTATAACAGTCTAGCTTTTACAACTATACATCTTTACTTTCCCCTTAAAATGTAGATGCATTTTAGGAATTTGGAAATAGCTCATAAAAATTCCATATTTTTATCTATTTTTAAGAGTACGAGGCCGTACTAAATAGGGGATATAAGGGCAGGAATGTAAAAGCTTCATAGTTACTGCGAAAGGAATTCTAATACCTGTCATGTTTTTAAAGTTTATTAATATAAAAGCAGCTTTTTTAAATATATGTGTATGAATATGCCAGCTTTTTCACTGGGCAAATTTCTCAGTATAGGCTTTTATTAAAGCTATAATGCCTGAAAACAAAGAG
This sequence comes from Trichonephila inaurata madagascariensis, assembly GCA_019973955.1. Lineage (NCBI taxonomy): Eukaryota > Metazoa > Arthropoda > Arachnida > Araneae > Nephilidae > Trichonephila > Trichonephila inaurata. The sequence continues at coordinate 45,959 of BMAV01008071.1, read as the reverse complement.
AAATTAAAAAAAAAAAAGAAAGAAAGAAAGAAAAAAAACGGCGTTTCCTTTTATTTAATCTAAAATAGATCCATAAATTATTTTCAAATTCAAATTACTTTGCTGTTATAAACTATTTTCATTCTACTACACACGGACATAATATAGTAGTATTATTAAGCAATATTCTACTATATATGTTTTATTAACTACAATTACTGCTTGGCACTTAATTTTTAACTATTGCCTCAAAGTGTCTTTCAATGAATAAAGAAATAAGATGGAATTAAGAAGTTTCTTACTATTAGTAAAGGAACCACAATGGACTCACCTTTTACAAATACAGCAAAATATGTGTAAATCACAAGTTTCACACATATTTTAAAATTTTCTTGGTCTCTTTTCCTTTGTAATCAATACTATTTGTGTTTCGATGAAATCTAGTAAGACGGAAAGATCCCTTGCATTTTTGTAGTTTTAATGTAAATTTTGAAGAAATTACAGAAACAAAATTATATAATTCTAATTTAAGGATTTTATCATTGTTTTGAATACAGTTGAACCCGTTTTTGTGTGGTTGATATGAACCGCATAAAAATAAACTCACAAAAAAAATATTCAAAAATTTCATAAATTCTTACATAAAACAAACTAATTCGTGGAAATACTACAGATCTTTTTTTATGCGGTGGATAGGTACCGCATAAAAAAGTTGCATTTATAAAACATGCCAATTATTTACGAAATTCATGTAAGAGTACTTCTATAACAAAATTAATAATTAAATATTAGACATTGAAATATTTTAAAAACATATTGTTTCTGATTGTATACACGGATAAGTTTTCAAAATGCACATACGCAGTTCATTGCTACTCATCGTAATCCAAAGCTCTGTAATGAATAAGTTCAAAATCGCTTTCGTCACTTGAAAGTACAATCTTAATTGATTTATTTTTTGGAAAGATAAAGTAAGAGATAAGTTTTTCGTCGAAGGTCGGGTGGTCAGTTGCTTGTAAGGGTCACGATAACCAGATATATATGATTGAAACAATTTTTGGAATTTTATACGCCTTATTTAATTGGTATTTATTTTACGAAAATGCTTTTCCAATTTGTTGGAAAGCTGGATCCCTGCATATTTTTATCTTCTCTCAAAGAATCCGGTTCTTCTTGTCCGTCTTCATAACCTATAAGAACATCGATTCCAGATTGACCAGAATTGATATGCCATTCAACAATTTTTATCTTTTATATGACATGGGTATTGATTTTTTTTTGTTCTTAACATTCGTCCTCCAGTGTATTCTGTAAGTTATAGCAAGAAAAAAAAATACTTATCAGAAGTTTGTGCACTTGTTCTTTTAGATCCATTTTATATAGTGATACTAATTTGAAAGAAAATGTACTTAACCGGAAGATTGCATTTGTGGAGAAACATAATGAAGATGTAAATTTGACTTAATATTAAATAAAGCTACTTAAATGTCCCAGTAAATTTTCATAAAAAGATTATAGGATTCATTGTGAGGTCAAATTTCGATAATTTCGAGTTGGATGGAAATAAAAAATAAATAAATAAAATTACATATGTATTAATATAGGTACAAGGTAAATTAAAAAGAATAATATGATCAAAAACAACACACAATATTTATTTAAGAAAACACTTGCACTTTGCAAATGAATGTTTCTATTTTATTTTAAGTTAAATAAATTATATTTTTATTATGCGCAGTTACCTGCGCAGTTAGTCTTAAGAAAATCTTGTACCTTGTATGTAAATTTGCCTTTTTTGAAATACATATTTGAGTCATTTCAAATAATTTTTATTTATTAAGAGATGAAAAAGTAGAATCTTCTTTACAAGACTGATCTTCAATTCATGTATATCCCATCTTCCGCTGCACTACGTAGGATTTTTTCCTTGATTTTCTTTTGATCTTCATTCCTTCATATTCTGTTCTTAGCTTGGTTGTATCCTTTTATCTGAGTGATAATATCTGCATTAGTTATCATTCCACGCATAGTTACAGTTTGCTACAAGCATACATTTTCATTATATGAGAAATTTTTGTGGAAACAATGAACTCAACAAGGTCGTTTGGAAAGACCAAGGTCAATCACGATGACCTTTACTCAACCTCAAGAATCTTGGGAAAATAAAGGACATTTCAATGTCATTTTTCAAACCTTATTTCGATTATTCTTAGGAATAAGCTTAAAATGATAATGTACATTAAATGCAAAGATTCATGAAATATTTTTGTGATAATAATCTAAGATGAATCACATAATATATTGAAAAGTTGAAAACGAAACTCAAACTATCCAGAGAGATTTTTTTTCCCTTTCAAATTTAAAAAAAAAAAATAAATAAATACATTTTTAAACATGTAAAAAGGTCCTAATTTTTTTAAATCATATATTTATGCCAGCGAATTTTTCATGGAAGATTCTTAAATGTATAAAATAATACTTACTTCAAAAAGATTATCAAAGTTTGTGGATTTGAAGCAAATATATTATATTTAACAGCTCAAATAATTTATGAAATTATAACGCAAAGTTTTTTGCATGCATAGCTCCCCTTTTAAAATTACATTAAATATGTGACTTTTTAACGTTGCATCAAATAGACATGTTTAGAAATACACAAAGATAAAAATCATAACTGCATTGATCGTATTATACGTTTTGCTTTAACTACACGCCCATGAGATCCGAGAGTAAACTGTCAGTGGTTTTCTGTGAAAATTAAGATTAATTTTTTTATAATTTACAATCATGACACCTATGATTGAGCATTTTATCCTGTTGAAACGTTAGGTTTATCATCATTTTTTCGAATGTTTTTATATCTTCGTATTGGTGGCGTAATATACCAACAATTTGGTTAGAAGATAATAAACACACATTCATGCAACAATTCTAATGTTTTGAATTGCTTTGGAAATATAGTTATATGTACAATACTTCTATAATTATATCTTATATTTTTCAAAACATTTGATTATTTTAAATTTATTTATTTCTATTTTTGCTTATGAAACTTGTTTATTTCATATTTTTATATTAGCATACTTAATAACAAACGCGTTAAATCTTGATATCATCTATTATATTTTACCAATATTTTTGTCAATTAACCCAAACATTTCTTTGAAGTGGAATGTTGTACTTATATTTTTTGTTTCATTCGGTTATTTTACTTCCTCTTAAAAATCTATTTCATAGCTGAAAAGTACTTTTAGCTACTTCTTTATACTTTATCTTTCTCTCTTGTCACGAATTAGAAGAATCATACTTCTTTCACATACGAGTGTGAAATTTTTAAACATGCATGAAAATGCAACAATAAACACTAATAATTAATTATTCAATAGTCAAAATTTCTTTTTTGTGTAATATTGCAGAGGCCATGCTTTTTTGACAAGCTTCTTAAAAAATGTCTAGATGTCAAGTGAATAATTAACAAGTAATCAAGAATCTAATTGTTTTTATTTTCAATACAAAATCATACTTACTGCATTCAGCTTATTTGGCAGATTATATTATCACCACGTAAGGGTATTAGATTATTGGAATAATAAATAATCAAGCAGATTTTACAATTGCAGTTTCACCAAAATCTAAAATTTACCACACTACTCGCTTATATAATAAAATAATGCATATATCTATTCATCTGACTTATAAGCTAATTTCTCCTGTACTCAAATCCTCTAAAATAGATTGTAATTTTATCTTAGTTTCGTGTCACAAAATAACTATTAAAACAATCAGAAATTGTAAATCTCCCTACTCCTAATTTACATTTTGGTATGCATCTCAGATGTACAATGTTGGCACGAAAGTTGTTTAATTTTAAATTTTTAATTATACTTCAAAAATGCCTGCCGATTTTAAGAATTTGAATGAACTAAAACATAATTTTTTAGATATTGAACATATTTTAAATTTAATTGGTTAACAATGCAGACATTTTTTTTTATCTTACGCAACATTTAATTTTATAATGAGAAACCTTTTTAAAGTCCTACAATATTCCTAAATGCATGTTAATTTCGTTTTCTTATCATTTCATCAGAAGATAAGGAAAAAAATTATATTTCTCATAATTTACACATGAAGTATAAGTTCATCATTTAATTCTTATTGAGAATAATAACGAAAAAAACATAAGTTGATATTCAGATACTATTTATTTATTTTAAAATGCAGCAATGTATAGGTAAAAACTAATTATGCGATGAAAAACTATTTCTAAAAAAAATGTGTTTTTGAAACCTTACCAGTGGTACAGTTTGTTGGAAGAAATATTATCTTTGATAGTTCTTGCTCACAAGCCATTTTATATTGAAAAAGTAAGGAACATATGCGCAGATTGCTTTCCTTATATTTTTTTCTCTAAAATTTCAATTAGAATTTTTTTCATGAATATTTTCTTCTAACCCCACATGTTTTTCTGCTAAAAGCTCGTGAAAAAAATAATGTAAATAAGGAAAAGTGTACCACATCCTTCAGTTATACGTATTTTTTTTTTTTTTTTGCTTTAACCTTGCAGAAGAAAATTGAATTTAACTCAGCTACGCAAGGAACAAAAGAAAAACAAAATAATTTACTAACATAGTGAAGAATTTTTAAGCGAAAAAAATGGGGGCACAATGAAATCATGACGTCCTTACGGTTATGAAATATTACAGAACTTAAAGAAAAAAGGAAAAATGAATTTTCCCTGATATGAGCTAAGTAATGAATTTTGCATTTTCTGAGAAACATCAAACAACAATTTTCAAGTAAATATAGATATAAATTGAAATTTCGATCAGTTTATTAAAATAAGCTTACTATTTTTTTATTATTGTCAAAGTTTGAGTTAATTAAAATTTTACTAAAGTAAATTTTGGATATTTTCAAGCACTTTGAAAAATGTGTTGCATGTTTTAATCACAACTTATAATTATTTAAGTCATTTGACATTTTTGTCTCATTCACTGTTTACGCATCAAATCCAATATTATTAAAAAAAAAAAAAAAAAAAAAATACCATTTATCCATGTTATTTTTAAATTTTGGTTATTTAAACGTTGACCTATTACAATGTTGACCATATATTTATACTGTTTATTAAATAAATATTTTTTTTTCATTCACAATATTTTGGTATGTTAAAAATTATATTTTCTTGCTTATATTATCTACAGTCAAAACTGAACTTTATTAACTATATTTTAAAAAAGAAAAATGATTTAGAACGAGTTATACACAGCAAGTAACTGTCTACGTTTTTAACTAACGTTTTCCAAAAATCTATGATTTTTTTGATAAATAATACGATTGGAATTATAATATACAAATGAAATTGTTTTGAGAATATTATTACAAGAAAAATTTATTTAAATGTAATTTTTTTGGCATAAATGACACATTTCTCAAACATTATCCTTTTATGAATAATGTTTCTATAATAATAATATTTTGTTTTTGGAAAGCTAAGGCATTTTTACAGAGCTTAAACTAGGAATTTTGGGATATATATGTTAGGAGTGGATTCACTCATATTTTAATGTATTAGAGTATATAAATTTTAACAAAAAACACCAGATATGACAATTGATTGTAAATTTAAAAGTAATGAGAATCTTTGAAAAATTTAATCCTGTGTCTATAAAGAATTCATTAGCGAAGCACTTTTCATATAAGAATATTTCTAAGAATATGTCATTTTCTTTTTTTTTTTGCAAAAAGAAAAAAAAACAACTATAAACAAATTATTTTTTAATCATATTTTAAGTATAGTTTTATATGTATGTTATTGCTCAAACAACGTAAAAATATACCCATTTATACGTTACGTTTTCAATGTCATGGTTCAAAACGAGTTCAGCTACCTTAGTCAAAAATATCACATATTTCTTTACTTACAGGAAGACTATGAAGAATGTGCTAGGTATTATATATATATATATATATATATAGTAGGTAGTAGTAGGTACTCCAAGCCATAAACAAAATGAGTCCGATTTTCAACGTCGATCAGATGCCAGGGCGTCGTTCGTTCACGTGGTTCTTCGTAAGTTCGCCGGAGTCGAAGTCAAAGTCATTGTGTGAGAGGTGGGTTGAGTTATTCTGGTAAGTTTTACCTCACCTGACACTTGAAGGGCTGTGGAGTCAATATATATATATATAGAGAGAGAGAAAGAGAGAGAGAGACAGAGAGAGAGCCGTAGCTATAGATACGTCGAAAAATCTAAATATATATATGATGCATACACACACACGTATATATATATATATATATAACAATAACGTGTGTGTGCGTGTGCATGAGAGAGAGAGAGATTGATTCGAATTAATTTATCTTATCAGAATGTAACGATAAGTACTTCATTCAATTCGCACTCAAATGCCTTGGATTACATACAACGATCACTCAAGTGTGGGTTGACAAGCACCCTCTAAACTTTCAAGTCAATCAACTGCTTAATTAACATTGATTTACATCAATGATTCCCAAAATGGTCTATACAGACTCCAGGGGTCTATGATGACCTTCACGGGATCCACGCCGGCAAATAAATAATTTGGAGGTCCATGAGGCGTAAATGAGGGTTTATAATGGTGGTTCTCTTTAAACCAGATCTTGACTTTAATCTTTAAAAAAATTATCTGATGGAAACTAGATTTTACCAATTTAACAGATTTATTTACTAAATTGAGTGAGGGTAATTTGTGGTTACTAAGTGACAGCATAAATTTTTTAAGGCAGGGACCATTTCAGCATTTCTTTTCAGAATTAAATTAAAGTTGTATAATATTCTACATCGTGAATTTTCTCAATTTATCACAGACAATGTGTCAGGACATTTTAACCTACGTTCAGAATTTACATGCCCTTTTCTCAGATTTTGAAATAAGGTTTGATATTGCTTTTTTTATAGTAATACCACAGTAAACAATGAGAATTCCAACAGTCACATTGAAAAAAAAAAGTCATATTACAATAGGAACTGATCAGAATAGGCAATAACGATCTTAAAATGAAATGAAGTTTAGAAATGGATGTCAGGAATTTTGGCTTTAAAAAGACATACCTGTCATTTGTCGCGAATTGTGGAATATCGTGAGAAAGTTTTTAATTGCTTTTTCTAAAGAGGGAGCTTTAGTGAGTTTGGAAATCGTAAAAACAAAAATAACCCCCCGACGCGCCCCCCCTGGACACTTAATAACAAAGGAAATTTAGGGTTAAACCTGACCAGATTGATATTAAATATTGAAAATGCGTTATTGAAGCACCAGTTTCAACCCTTTCATCAAATAAATTTGTTTCTTATTCAGTTATTTTGTGTAACAGTTGTTTTATCTTTTGAACTAATTTATTTTAATTTAATTCATTAACACGTGCTTCTTAAGTTTTAAATGCTATACTTCACTACAGTTAGAAATTTAATTCTTTTATTAGCTATCAAAAATATATTTCAATTGATAAACTTGCAAAAATTTAATTTAAAGCAAGCATGGGTCTATCCAAAACCGAAAAACATGACAAGGGGTCTATGAGACAAAAAAATTTGGGAACGTTTGATTTACACCACTGAAATATTTGTACTGCCATTTGAGTGATAAGAATTCAACTGTATCAACGGAAACACATAAAATTACACGAAGAATTAGAGGAGTTCGAACTTGAACCCATGAACAGCTTTCGTGAGGTGGACTTTCTTATCGTGAAATCGTCACTAAAACATGAGAGTAATATCTTAAAAGTGATGTGCATTTTGGGAAATAACGGACCAAGGAAAACTGGAAAATCAAACCCCTTACAATGACCACTCAATATCTTACCACGAATCAACCTCAACCTGTTTATGATAATGAATCAAACTTTAATATTTAGTGCATAGGTAGAACATTGGAAGCGACATAAAGGTATATATTTGTCTTTTCTCGTTGTTTGCCGATGTCTGGCGAGGCATGGGATAAGTAGAAGATTTTGTCTGCCTGGGATTCCTTTGTCGCTGAAACACTCATGTTTTTTCCTATAATGGACTCATCAACATAACAATGGCGTGTGATTAACAAACTGTCACCTTCTCTAATGAATATCACTTCCATGTGATATATTTCGAAAGACGCGTAGAGAGGTGTGAGCCTTTTTCAAAGTGTTTATTCAGCATCAAACTGCAAAAAAATAAGACATTGTGGACAGGGACACTATTTAGAGTTATAAATAAACACATTTACTCCAAATTATTTTTCAACACTGTACATCGTGTACTAAATTTAAGTAGATAGAGATCCCCAGATCCTAACTCTCTAGTGAAGCATTTCTGGTAAAACATTTGAGGGAAAACGCCCTTGTTCATCTTGGCAGTTTCATTCCTCCTATTAAAAGGAAAATTTCTTGATACAATAAACCATTTTAGAGAAGGCAAAATATGCAACCCGTTCAAACTCGAATAGTCGCTTGTATGAAACAAATTGATTTCTCTAACAGTGTCGATACTAATTTATAGTAACATTTGAATGAACAAACAATGAACTAATTGCAGATAGTGAATGCAGAAATAGCATTTATAAACTCGCACAAACGCACGCAGGCAAACATATATATAATAACATAGCTGCTGTAATTGATAAACAAACAAGCATTTTATTACTTTAGTTGGTTTGTACAGCAGCCAAACATTGCAAAAGAGCACATATAAACGTGGAGACAAACATGAAGAAATACATACAAATAGCAAAATAAGCTTTACATTTACTTTGTACAATACACCATTTTTTTTTCTTCTGTAAATACTTTATCAGGAAATAGTATACACCATTCGTTATATCTTGATTGATAGATAATCAGTGTGATACCATCCAGAGTTTCAGACACTTGCAAATTATAATTATAGTTATAGGATACAGTGTAGGCTTTTGAAAACAAACAACGTGATGTTCTGAAGAATTTATGTCTAAGAATGCTTATAGAAAAGAATGGTGAAATGAAATAAAATGCATGTATATATATAGAGAGAGAAGAAGAGAGGGAGAGAGAGAAAGAAGGGAAGGGGTGAATAATATTCTTCATACATTTAAAGGAATTACTGTTCTTTTCCTTTCAACTGTATTTTTCTACTTTATAGAGGGGGAGGCGTAGGTTACATGTGTTTTGATACAAACAATTGTTGTTTTAGTAATAAATATTTTCTTCAAAAAAGTTTTTATTTTCTATTAGGACTACGGACGTTTGTAAAAACGCAAAGAACATTTATTTTAAACAAAGTTAAAATATATATATATTACCAAGAGGAAGCTGAGATTCTACAGGTATTATTGCCCATCATCAGACCGAAATATCCTCTATAGGTAGCCATAAATCCAGTGGAATTGTATCTTTCCCATCTAACAGAAATAGGAAGAAATAATAATGGAAACAAACAGGATATTCTTCTCCTAAGAGGACATTTCCGCTGGAATCGAATTTTCGAATCCCTAGACTACATAGCTTATCCCAGGGTAGAATTAATGGAGCGTTCTTATTGGAGGGTCGTCTTTTATCAATCTGCCCACGAATGTTCTGTAGTTGAGTTACAGGGATTTGCTCATACGAAATATTTTTAGTAATTACTGAACAAGTATACTTAAGCCTTTTATGTCGTTGCCATTGTGTTTCGAAGATTCTTTTATTATATATAACAATCAAAGAACAGCTTTATGTGATTTATTTATTTATTTCCTATTATTTATTACATTAGTGATTTATTTTTGTTTTTATCTATTATTGTTGCAATCGACACAAACGTCGAGAGACACACTCATATATATATAT
>BMAV01008071.1:19753-31157 GCA_019973955.1 Trichonephila inaurata madagascariensis | reverse complement strand
GTAATTTAAGTTAAATTCTTAATAAAGGTCATATTAAGAATTATAGAATGTCTCATCCTTCCGATAATCCCACACCTCTAACTTACGCGGAACCCCCACGACATAGCTATCGACAGATGGCTATGTCACAAAACTATGGGCCTTATGTGTGAAAATTTTGGTGAACGTCTGAATTAAAAAAAAATCAGATTTCCCTTGACCACCTCGTTCACCACATTCATTTGTGACCGACTTTTTTATGGTGATATTTAAAAAACAAAAGGTATGTTAATAAACCAGAGATCATTAGACAGCTGAATCAGAATATTCAAGACGAAATACAGAACCTTCAACGAGAAATATTATGTGGTGTAATGGAAAACGCGTGAAAAAGAGTCTACCTCTGTATAGAGAAAAAAGGTAGATATTTGTCTAATGTTCTATTTCATACATAATTTCCATAAAAAATATTTAATGAATTAAAGAAGTAATCAAAATAAATTATTATTACAAGAATTATCCGTGTTTAACATTAGTACGCGTCTTATTTGCCCCACACTGTATATTGAACTAAAATACACAGGACTTAAAAATGAAATATTAACATAGATACACAACAAAATGACAACATAATCGGAATATATATAGTTAAATAAATAATGCTATCTTCAAAGAATTAAATGTTTCGTATAATAATCCTTAAGTAAAGACGCGAGAACTTCATAGCTGAATTCTTAATTATTTTTTTCTCACATGTGTCTAATCGAATGTAAACAATTATATCTGAGGAAAGTTTTAAAAGGAAATTGTGGGGCTTATTACTAATATATTTGTCAATAAAGAAGTTTTTAAATCTTTGATATGAAAGTAAATATTCTAACAACAAATATTGAGTGTTCTACAATATTTTGCAATATTTACGTAAATGAAATAGATTATCTGTTGTAATTGCGTATAAATAATTCATTCGTTTAATTTAACAGCATATACTGCATTACACTATTTTAAATTTTTAACATTAACATCTTCCGTTTAATGTTTCATTATTCTCAGTACTGATTCTTATTTTTATAACCTGTATTTTTTCACTTCTAACTGTAGAACATACCACTATCTTATATAACTTTATAAACTCAGATGATAATTTAATTTGCATTTGACTATGCATTGCCAGAAAAATATTTTCTTTTACACATTCAGAATATTTCTTTTCATGAAAATTCATACTTAAGTGCAGTATTTTTCTCTGAATTTTACTTTAGCAATTTTTACAGGATCTTGTTTCTCAGACATTTGTGATTTTAGTGTCATTATGCACATAAAGGTGCACACTATGTGGCATCTGTGCATCATTACTATACAAAATTTTAAATTTGATTTTGATTTGTATCACATTTAAGTAGCACGAAGGTTATTGGAGAAAAACAACAATTTTTTTAGCAATGGTCAGGTGACGAAATGACACCTGAGATGGAAACCTTAAAATGTTCATACTATACAGACGGGGTGACTTTTCACATCAACCAACTTAATATGCATCAATCTCTCCCCTCAGAGGATCTTCAATCGCAAAAAGCTTCGAAGTCGTTCGAACCCACGAGTTCACGAACCATGACCAGAACCAGAACCGTTTTAAAATGCCAAATCGCCTTCGGTTTTTCAATTGCTAATTATCATAACATTTCATATATTTTGCTTGATAAAATTCTTCGAAACCTGTACGTAATGCCACCTGTTTACAAGTAAATTTATATGCCAAACATATAATCTTAAATGTTACAATTTTTTTTTTATGATATTCAAAATTATTTAGTTAAGAACTATCTAATTTCGTACATTAATTCCTAACTTACATCTTAAAGATCTCAGTTAAAATTAATTACCATTATATGAGTCTGAGTATTAGCAATGTGGATTTATAGATGGTCATTTGCTAATGACAATCTATAAATATTTGTGTGTGTGTCATTAACAGGCATTTATCTATCCATACTCCCATACGGACTTGTTAAGGACTTCGAAATCATTCATAACCCTTATTTCTTTCTCTTACCAATAATTACTTATTAACCTCTTTAGGCAAATTATGGTGTAAAACCTTTTTCTTGTGAAGTCTATGAAAAAAGTTATTAATACCCTCAAATCTGTAGGAAAGGTAAAATAGAACATTTACATAAAATATGTGTATTCTTTTCTTAATAAATTAAGTTGCTTGCTATACATATTTTTAAAGCTTGGAATTAGTTTACAGGGTGTCTACAAATTAGTTAGGCAATTTTGTAAGTTAAGAACTTCCGAAATAGTAGTATGAAATTAACCCATTTAAATTCACACTGAACTGGACTGAGTGGAGCAACATCCCATGAAGGCCGAGGCCTAATGTGCCAACATCAGTTTATGTGATCTTAGACGCTAGGGTGCATATACAGAAGTTCGGGTCAAGTGGTTAGTCTGATACAAATCCCTCAGTGTTCAGTTCCGAATTAAGCTTGATACTCATTTACCGACCCACTGAAGCGATGAAAGGTTGAGTTCAAGTCACACAAATAGAAATATATCCAAAGTTGATTCTTACAGGTCATTAGTTGTCATAATGTAAAAATTTGGGGATAGGATTATTCTTATGCTAACCTATAACATGGAAGGAATAGAACCAAAGTAAATGTATTTCGTGCAGAGAGTTCATCGAATGTTTTTGTTCAGTTTTTGATCTTTGAAAAGACTGTTTCAGGAATTATTTACCTAGACATGCTTCAGAATTTTCTTTATGTCAGTCATCAAAGAAAATATGCTAAGCGTTTACATACTACAACAAGATGGTGCGCCTTATCACTACCACAGCGATGTTACAACTTTCATCAATGATGGGGTATCAGTTCAGATTGGTCGTGGAAATGTGATTTAGTGGCCATCAAGATCAGCACAACTGAATTTTAGTATATGGAGCTTTTGAAAGTATCAAGTGTAAGCCCCGCCAAGTATTGTATTCATTCATGAACTAAAATCAAAAACCGACTCTACAATAAATTGGATCTTTGAAAACATGCTGACAAATCTGTGGCAAGAACTGATTTCCCGAGGCATTTGCGTAGTAATGAAAGGAGATCACATGAAACAATTATGGTCAGCTCACACTGTTTCTCTATCTTACAGCAATATTTACTTAAATTTTTTCCTGTAAATTACATACAAATAAATCATTACTTTTGCCCAACTAATTCATACATAGTAAGTTGTCACATTGTAAATATTTGCTAAGTGAATAATCTACAGCTGCAAAATGAGAGATAGTCAGATACATGAATTATATTGTATTATAATTGATAATTAATTTTTTATGCTGTCAACTACTTCAAAAATATTAAAACTGCTTTAAATATCTTATAAACCATTCACCATTTACATTATTACTATATATGGTCCCTTACATTTAACTATACCATACTTAACTATTCCCTTTAAATAATACTTCATAACTCCAATACAAATAGGTTTCCAATAGCATTTCGAATCGCAATGTCTGAATTAATGATGACAAATAACGATTGGAGTTTTGAAAAATAGAATGCTCTCTTATCCATGCTTTACTTTTCGATTTTTCCTTCATTTAGGCTCAATTCTAGAATAATTCTTTACCATTCACCAACACTAGATGTATCATCTGTGATCTCAAGATGGATCAACAAGCCAAGATGGCCTTTTCCCGTCGTCAAATGAAACATAATTCCAAACTTCCCATTTGTTTCTTTTTAACGGGGAATGAAAAATGAGCCCCATTTCAACTACGCGCATACAATGTTTGTTATTGAGTTTTCTGTTAGATTTCTTTCTCCCAAGCCCTTTTTGAACTTGATAAATGACAGATGCAAAGTAGTGTGGGATGGAGGATTTTGTTTTTGCTGGTTCAATACTAATTTCAAATGCGGTAATGTATTTTGAATAATATGCAGTTGAACAAAGTAATCTTGTTTAAAATAAAAAAAAAATAATGCATTATTATAATGCTTATTAAATGAATTTTTCATGAAACCATTATTCATGATTTAGGTAATATATTATTTGATCAAAGTTAGAGTATTTAATCAAAAGGTTATTGGTGTTCTCTTACTGGATGCAGTTTTCTTTTTTATTTGATTAAATAATACAATTCCTCGATTGTATTTTATACGAAATATATAATTCCCTATATGAAATATATTTTGATAATGCAGAACTAAATTATTTAAGGTAATAAAAAGGTCAGAATGACTACTATATACTTTATACAGGAGGATTAGTTTTCTATTTTCATAAATTATTAGTTTTGTCTTAAAAAGTTAATACGATTTTAAATTTTAACGTATTTAATTACGACGAATTGTACCACCTGGCAAATTATAAATATGTAATTAATAGGTGAAACTTCTTAGAATGTGGAATTACATTAATTGAGTGCATGAAATTTCATCAAAATTATATTAATTAATTATTTTTTTTTCTTTTTATAATTTTTCAAACTACAATACAAATTCCACATGTTATTATTATACATTTTATATAACTTTCATTATTTTGAAGTAAAATTTATCACCGTTTACGTGAATTTTGGCTACAGTAAATGCACTGCCTATTACTGAATATTAAATAATTTTAGATATTGTCTATTTTTCACATTCAGAAATTAACCTTTTATATTACAATTACTAACATGTTAGAAATAAAATTAAGCATAAAATTACCCATTGTGTTACACTACTAGAATTATTTTAAAGATGTGTAAAATTTGAGAATTGCAGTTATAATATGTTAAATAATGAATATTTTTATCAATTATGTAAATAGATTATAAAAATGTATTTGAAGATTACTCTGGTATTTCATTATGTGCACAATTGCAATATCTTCACATATAAATGTACTGTATTAATTAAATTATAAGTACACACCAAAGAGAGAGAGAGAAAACGGTATTACACGGTATAGTAATTACCTTATTGCATGCGTTGCTACATTTGTATTACTAATAATGCGTCGCAATATGGGCTTCATAATTGCTGGATATAATAATGCCATCCGTGTTTGCCTGTAGTTAATATAGTTGAATGTGCAATCCAGTCAAAGCTGTGCTGCTGGAATATTGCTATTGAAGTGCACGATAATGATCTGATGAAGGGTACTTAGCGTCATTTAGAACAGTATTTAAGAATATGCACGTTACAGATTCTTCTGTTATTAGACACTTCATCTTGCTTGCAGACATTCATAGGGAAACAAAAATGAATAAAGTGCAAAAAAAATACCAAAGGTAAGAGAAAACTCTTTGAATGTTAAATTTTTCAATAACCCGAGGATAAATACCAATTAAGTCATTCAAAAAGCATATAAGGCTAAATTCATAACTCATTGAAAGCTAAAACACTTACAAATATTAATCAAGTATAATTATAATTATTATTAAGAAATTGTAACGTCATTGTAGAGGATTCTATTTGTGATTTCTAAAACACAGCACAAATCAGATAACATATTTTTTAAAGTCATAAAATTGTTTATATAGCACTGGTGATTTATTTCAGGATTTTATAGGTGCATATGCACAATAAGTAATTTTCCAAAAATATGCATGTTTTTCTCAAGTAAAATTAAAGAAAAGAAAAACATCCAATAGTTAATTAACAATTTGTATCCAACTTTTAATCCAAAAAAATTACAAAATCTTAAGAAATTTCTTAAAGTTGCAAATATATTTTTGGAAATTCAAAAGCTTGAAATAACAACAATAACAACCCATTGATTTGTGAAAAACGTCTTATTAATGCAAGCCTATTACAATAAAGCGTAGATTACCAAGTACGTCTTTGCAAATTCAAGGTAAATGTTTCGTATTTATGAACAATCACTTAAATCCGAAAATATATTTATAACATTTTACATATATATTTTCATATTTAATTGTTTTTCTCATGGTTTTAACTTCATTTTTATTCAGTGGCTTAGGAGAAATGTATATGATTAAATATACAATTTAAACATATGCATATATATATATATATATAACATTCTATTTCATATTTTGTATTAATGTATAAAAATGACGATAAAAAAACTACATTTTTAACAAGAAATTAAAAACTTAAAGAACTCTGAATCCCTTGCAATGTAAATGAAACTTTATATTGTCATCTTGTAGAAGTATATAACTAACATAATATTCGTTCCTCGTAAGCCTTTGCGTATGAATAAGGAAACCAATTTAATATACGATTACTGTTCTTTAACATCTCTGTAGCTCATAAGTTCCAAATCTGAGAGTTCTAGCATATGATAACATTAGATTATTTCTTTATTTCTTACTAGTAATTATAATGATTCCAGTAATTATAATGAATATATGGCACAGAACATATAATTTTTATGTTTAGTTCTTAACAATTTAATTTAAAAAAATAAATATGTAAGTAATATTCTCACTGTCATAACCATTTAATTAAATATTTTTTTCGTGTATTTTAAAAAAGCGCTAATCTTTCATAAGAAAACAAACAAATTAAATAGTTTATTTATCTTTTATGTAAATATTTAATTATCATTATATATAAAGATTTTTAAATACACACTTCGAATAAAACATACATGAATATCATTGTATACATCATGATAATGTACATGTTGAGGAAAAATATAATTAACATCATTACATTTTAATTTTAATGAAAGAATTAAAAAAAAAGTAAAATGTAAAAAGCAGTAGTCTTTAATAAAAATACAGATAAGAACTGAAACGTTATACTGTGTGGTTTAATGAGAAAAAAAATAGTATACCCGAAAGAATTAAGCCATTGCTTTGAGTATTATAATTTAATTTTAATAGCAACTGTTTCTCGTATTTAATGCGGATTGTTTGAAAAACTCTAGTTAGCTCAAAAGTGTCCATCACCTCCTCAAATTATTTCAAAAGTTTTCTTTTTTTTTCCTTGTAAAATATGAAAATAAACACTTTAATGTTTTATAAATCTAACTAAAAAAATCTGCTTCTTGTTTCTTGTTAAACATCCTTTGTTTGAAATTTTAAATGGATATCTTCTGATATGTACTTTTCTGTTAGAATGCAGGTATAAAAACATATATAGATGAAATGTATAGTATGTATGCTGAAAATTATAAATATATCCGTGAAAATGCACACATACTCATATGTATTAAAAACAATTTGTTGAATATTGCATTTTCTTTTATGTTCTTTCAAACTTAAAAAAATATATTAACTTTTATATAGTCATTAAAAAAATTGCCTTCGAGTAGAATATTATATATGAGTTAAAATCATTGTAATAATATAATTGATCATAAATAGAAGTAAAATATATATTAAATAAAATATTGTGTCGTAAATTTACTCAGCTTTAAATTCTATTTTTTGAAAAATACCTTCTTTTTATTTTTTTTCCTACTATTTGTAATTAAACATAGGCATTTATAAGCCAATTCATGATAAATTTTAAAAAAATCGTTAAGCGTTTGAAAAAATATCTTTTGTGAAAACTAGTTTTAATTAATGTCTCTTTATAATAATTTAATTTCTAAAAATTTCTAAAAGCTTTGAAGAAAAATTATTAATATTGTCTAGTTAGCTGAATAGTTACAATTCTTTTTTAAACTTAGCTTTAAGCTGTAATCTCCTATGTTCAACATTTCGTTCGAAACGATATAAACTATTGTTTAAGTTTATTAAATTATATTTTATCATTTTTAAAGCTAATTTTCATTGTTCATAAGATTTTTAATTATTATTATTATTTTTTTTGTAAAAAGTAAATTAAGCAAGGCATTTATGAAATTTTTGACATATTTTATTTCAGTCATTTAAATAACAAAATTATGATTTTTGTCAAAGCTCAGCAATACTTGTACAAATATTTTATTATTTTATTGTTTTAAATTTATATATTTCATTTGTCAAAGCATTTCAATATATATATATATATATATATATATAACATATGGATACATACAGAGTTGGCAAAAAACTAATTTCCTACTTTAGAGGCCTCAAAAATTTGTTTTATTGGTCCAAATTAGATTAAATTTAAACCATACTGTGAACTATAAGTAAATGAAATGATGCACTTGACATTGTTAAAATAAATAGCGGAAAATTCCTCCAATTGGGGAGCTAAGATACACCGCGAAATGCCTTTAATGAACCTCGAAAATAATAAATAATTTTTAAAAAAAGTTAGCAGTACAAATATAAATATGCACTTTTTTTTCAACAATGAAAGCTAATCGTGATACACTATGTTTATTTTTTCTACAGCTGACCGGATTGAATATTTTAGAATATCAAAAACATATAGAACCTACGTGTTGTTCTACTACTGTAGAAGTTATCATTCCGAAAATACCACAACCAAAAATTGCAGGATGTGGTAATCAGGAAACGAAAAAGCCACGCTGTAGATAAATGACGGCTTATAACCAATGTATATCCTAAGCAATTGCTTCACACAATGATAAATGTAAGGGTTCAGAGTCCCTTCTGCCTAAAAATAATGAGATGAAAACATCCATGCAGATGAAGTTGCGAGATAACAAACTACTCACCATATAATAGTACCAAAAACAGTACTATTTTATTGTGAAAGTATAGGTTTCGATTCCATTTGCATTTATCGGTTTAAACAAATGCGGTCCAATAATGTTAGTAGCCAAATAACAAAACCAAATAGACATTTTTTAAGGATTCAAGGGTGGCTCCAGGATAGACTGAAGGATTTTAATTTCTAAATTTTACAATTGCTTGTGTCAGTTTTTTCATTGACGTGAATTGGGACTATGTCGGCTTATCGAATGATCCATGATCGATTGGTGTGAAACATAGTTCTATTAAAGGTCTAAAGCAGTAGTCTTTTACCCCACGGAACTTCAGATGGTACTAACACGTGAATCAAATGATATCGGGCTACCCAAGGAACACTAAATTATTTCATTTTATTTAATGTTGTGTATTGTGTAGCATTGTAGTGAGTTATATATGTAAATCCTTTTTTTTTTATTAATTTTTTTTGTGTGTGTAACTGTATTTTATTTAGTAGACATGCTTAAATACATTTAAATTAAAATTATTAAATCAAAATAATCTAAAATATAAGCAAATAAACTCCTCCTCCCCCCCGAGGACCAATAATTCACCAGTCCGTGGCGATGAAAAGGTTAGGGAGCACTGGTATAGAGAATGAATGATTTGATAATTTCTGAGTATCCATCCAACAATAGGTATATAGCAGTGTTTCTCAAACTGTGAGGCGCGACACCCCTAGGGGGCATCATACCCCTTCAAGTGGGGGCGAGTATATCGAAAAGTCGAAAACAAAAGATTATTTTTAAAAAATTATTAATTTTCTGAAAGAAAAAAACAAAAACAAAGTACGTTATTCTGGGCCCATAACCTTTTCTGTTACCTGAAATTTGCTGGTAACGTGTGGTTTGACTCAGAAGGCAAGCACACAGTAGTTGTATTTCTAAGTTTATTTAAATATTTATGCATCTCTGGAACTCACCAGATTCTATAAAGAAAAATACATACATATACTAAACCGCCTCTGACGTCAGGACCAATGAAAAACAAACACGATTTGTAATGACGTCAGATACGGTTAGCAGTTAACATAGATAAATCTGCATGACGAAAGGAACCAAGGCCAACAATTATGACATAATAAAAAAATAAATACACATTTACACTGATATAATACACTTATAAATATATCAGTACTGCTCAATGCATTTTATAATTAATTGATTTAACAATAACAAGCTAAGAACGTTTAATAATTACCAGTAACCGCATGGGCTCTTCATACATAAAACTATATACAAAAATTAACACTTATCTTGATTATTTGTCCTCCTTTATAATTAATTATTTCAAAGCAGATTAAAAATTACGCTATTTGCTCCTCAAAAGTATTGTTTAACACATAGGTGAGCGTATGAGGTGTGTTGGGGGAAGGGGGGGTAGTAAAGAGGAATAAATAAGCAAAAAAAAAGAAAAAGAAATCCTCGGAAATAAGTAAATTCTTCGCAAAGACTGTCAAGGTTTGGAATGCAAGCCAAAGCCTTTGGAATATGTTTATGGATAGCAGTTCACATAAAAGATCGTTCTTCGGAAAGACGTATATATACTTTCGGGGCAATTAACACACTGGCTGAGCGAGACTTTGATATACGCCGGCTGCACTTAAGAGGTCAAAATCAAATTATAGGTTTAGCGTAAAAATATAGTATTATTGAATTTAATATATTGTTATTGTATGGGGGAAGCGATGAAAATTATGATTGAATATTGGGTCGCAAATATTGAAAATTTGAGAAGCACTGGTATATAGGCTTTATTTTATAAAAATAAAACATATAATACGTGTAATATTAAAAGAGCAAATTCAGAGCAAAACTAACACATTCGCACTTTTTTTGTGGTGAATTACTGCTGGCTTCAACGTCTGTGGTAGCCACACTTTAGATGCTAAAGAATGGATTTGTTTTTATCCTTTACTTTAAAAAATGAGAAGTGCTTTGATGTTTTTTTTTATCATCTTGTGCAATGTTCTTTAAGAATTGGATCTATTTTTTTTTATCAGCTGCATAATTCTGAAATATTTTACAGCTGTAACGGAGTGCTGCTGATTCTGATATAAAAGTTTTGGTTTTAGCGCTTTTTCTTGCAACGTACGCATAGCTTGCAGAGAAGTAGTTAATCTTCATTCCGAATCCGCCTTCGTTTCATCCAAGTAATAATTTTAATAGGCACACACATATGCTATAACGTAAAAGATTTATCACAATCTCAGTCAGTGCAATATATGATATGCATTTGTGTTACTGCATCACCTTTCAGCAATTTTTTGTAATTGAGTGTCGTTTAATTTTAAAATTTTAGGATAGCTAATTAGATTCAAGACATTTTGTTTCAACCATGGGTGATTGACATTACATTATATGAATAAGAAAGAAAATGTTTGTTATTTGTTTCTGAAAATGGTCCGATGTACTAAATTTCTGATGTATTATTAAAAAAGAATATGGTAGTGAACTTGTGAACATTTTTTTAGGAGAAATGCTCCTGAGTCTCTATATAAGTAAATTTCGCTGTCTACAATAATATATTTGTGTAAGTTTAACATAGATGAATTTTTATCGGTAAAAAGTCCTTGAATGAAAACATAATTTAAACTTTTTTTTTCAGTATTTTCTTTAAGAAAGATTCTGACTGATTTTAATTAATTTTTTTAGAATCTCAAAAATTTTCAATATGCCAAATATGAAACATAGTCTTGTTTGTTATGAAGTAGTTGGCAGGTGGTAATTTTAAGTAATACATTAGGGATTTAGTGTTTTATTACGAAATGGATATCTTAATTAGACCCGAAATGCAAAGTATAGGAGA
>BMAV01008071.1:4992-19353 GCA_019973955.1 Trichonephila inaurata madagascariensis | reverse complement strand
GTGAGAATGAAAACAATTGTTCCTACTCTCCTGATTTTGCTCCCTGCGACTTCAGAATATTTCCAGAACTGGCACGTCACTCTGAGGGTCATCGATTGCAATTTACAAATAAAATTAAAAATAAATCACCTGCTGAATTGAAAGGATGTGGCGAAAAATGGATTCCAGAAATGTTTTGATGTGTGTTGTTGTTCAAAGGTCTTATTTCAAAGAAGGATGTTTTTCGGCAATTAAATGGTAGTTTTTCTTAAGTTATACACCCAGGCCGGGGACATTTGAATTCCACCTCGTATATATACATACATCTTTATGTTGTCTATTTTTATACTTATAAATGCGTATTTACCTATACTAAATGATTTCGTATTTTTATTTGATTTTTTTTATCGAAAAGAATAATTCTTTATATTTTTCTTCAGAAAATATCTGACTGGCTTTTTCATATTTTCTTAACAAATCTTTTAATTCCCCAGCCCCCCTACCTTTATTTAATTAAAAACATTTTTTTTTTTTTCAAAACATACTAAAATACTACTCCATTCTAAGTTATTAGTTACTTTACTTATGCATTACTATGAATGAGATTATTCATGAAAATAATATTAATAACTAAAAATAATCCCACAAACAATAGATATATTGATAAATAAGTTTTTTCGTGTATTCAAGTTGACTTATAATTTTAAAACGTATATATTTAAATTTTCAAAGCATATATTTCTTAAGAGACGTAATGCACTCTAAAGTAGTTTTAAAGTTTTCAAAAACATAAACACAGTGCTATTTAAATTTACTCACATAAAACTTTTTAAACAATTAAATCTATTTATTTTAAGTAACACATTCAGAAATAAAATACCAAGTCAGGTGGTTAATTTGCGGTACATTTTTTTAGGTACCATCCTTCACAACACTGCTAATTTATTAACTTATATGTCAATGATATTTTTGCTGGCTTAGAGCCAGCATGAAAGTATTTCAAGAGTCTCTATGCATAAATTTAAAATGCTGTACAAATCACCTTAATAAAATGTATGATTGAACTTTGAGATCAACATCACACCCTAACGTAATCACTGTGTATACACTAATTTTCCAAATTTCTACAAATATCCATATTTTTTAGGGATGGGGTCTAGGAATTCAATAAAAGAGTCATTAGGAAGATGAAACCTAATTTGCGTGGGGACATTATATTGTTCTGAAATCGTAATTATCTTAATCTAAAGAACAAAAGGTAATTTGCTTAATTGTCCTCATTTACATTTTACACACTTTTCATTGACACTCATTTAAATACTTCAGATTAAACAAATAAAGAAATATCATAAGTATATGTATTATTTGGAATATAAAGACGAAGAAAGTTTAGAATGCTATTAAAGGGGATACTAGGCTTACGAAACGACATTTTGGTTGGTTTTACTGCACATTCAATCCCTTCTGCTTTATAGAATCAAATCCCTGCACAGGTACTCATGAAGCGGAAGCTATTATTGCATGGTAGCTGGAAGTTCTTATATTTTCAGAGATTTGAATTTCAAGGAATGCATGGGCCATTTACTTTTACTGTCAATTTTTGGGTCTGTTAAATTATATTTTCCAGGGACATAAATGCGTGAATTCAGAGTTTCATAGTTTTGCATGCAACATTAAATTGGTATGAATTGTGCTTGTTCTTTTTCGAAAATATTACACTTAACATTTGTTTTTATCATCTTAAATATAAAAATTTCTTCGGTACCTTGAATGCTAGCACAAATGAAACGTAAGATATATTTAAAAAGTCAATATTCCAGTCCAAATATTCACTAGTTAAATAATGGAGACATGGTACGGTTTACACATTTTTTTTTTAATTGAATGATTTTCATAATATTTTTGGTTGCGCCTCCTATGCAAAACATATATTGTGTTCAAAATTTCATGAAAAGCTAATCATTTAATTTTTTAAGGGAAAAACTTGCAACTTAATAAGTGATTTTAAAATGCTACTTGTCCAATAAACATTGACGTAGATATGTGAAATTTGATTTACAAGTACATCAGACTATGTATAACAAAAATTGATTCGTTTTTTTGTGATATTATGATCGGTATTCCTACAATATTTTTTTTATGAATGCTTATTGTAAATTACTTAAAAAAATGTGTACATTCTAAATTCAATTATTTATTTTTTAAAATAAATATTGCTTTGATTGAAAAATGCATACCAATTTTCGTTACATGTACCCCACTAGCAACAAGTGAAAAAATATACTCAAGTAATAGACACAACAGAAAAAACGCCTTAGCATTGTAAATGAAGACATTTTATCTTTCCGAGGTAGGTACGTTTAAAGTTTTGGTTTGTGTACCATCGGGATGTGAATAAAAACAAACGTGAAACTTATCACAACTATGCGTTTTTTAAACTTAGAGCTTTCAAATTTTGTAAGTTTGTAGAAAAGTATATAAGAAATAAAGTAGGCTAAACAAATTATACTTGATTTTTTTTTAACGATTTTTTTTCCAATTGAATCGTACTGTGTCCCCTTACTTATAAAATTTTCCTGTGTATCTTGAGTGTTAGTTACCACAAATGAAACGTTAAATATATTTAAATAGTCAATATCCGAGTTTAAATATTCGCTAGTTAAATTAAAGTAGTTGGCTACACTAATTATTTTGCTTAAATATATATAATGCTAACCTAAATTTTGTATTCTCACATAATTCATGTGGTGAATTAGTTTTGAAGCTTGTTCTTTTACTTCTCTTAACCCGCGGTCACTCGCGCCTGTTTTTGCTACCGTCGTTACTCGCGGGGTGTAGAGAACACCCCAAACTTTTAACACGTGTATTTAATTATGAAAATAAAATTAAGTCATTATGATACATATTTATGAAGTACAAGATGTTTTTTTGTATTATACAAATAAAATTATTAAATTTATTGCATACAAATGAGACTACCCCATTAATTTAAACTAAACATACAAAATTTTTATTTTAAAACACATAATTTTATATTTTTTCATAAACCAGTATAAAAGGTATATACCAGTAACAAATACACTTTATAATTAATGAGATAATTATAGTAGAAAGTATAGAAAAATAATATTTTAATCATTTTCCAAACATTCAGAGCAGACTGTATACAAATGCTCAACTTCTCGCGGGAGTTCTAAGCCCCCCAGATAAACTTTTTAAGGTCATTACATTCCAATCATTCGAGAAAGAGGGATTGCATCAGGCCTGAAGGTTCAAGGTCCTAAAATGTGCAGCTACAGAAAAATTCGTGGTTCTGTGCATTCTTTTTAGAATCCTGGGAGGATTTTCTTGTTGCTGGGGTGTACAGAACACCCCGCGCGAGTGATCGCGGGTTAACTATACTTGTTCGACCTACTTTAGAAAATATACGACTGAAGTGCGATGGTTTTCAAAGTTATGTAAGGTAAAACTATTCTATCTACTATTATTGCTTCAGTTCATGCATTATTTTTATTAGTGTCTGTAAATATTACAATATAGCTCAATTTCTTATGAATTTTAGGATATTTACATTTAATTAATTTACTTAACATTCATATAACATAACATACTACCTAAAGTTTAAATACCATAAAAGTGATGTGGTAAATTTTAACAAGTAAATTTGCCATAATAATTTGGATTTATAAAATGTTGCTATTTTCAGATGTCACCTTCTCTACAAAAAATCAGTGCTATAAAAATGTAAATATATCTTAAACTTTTTCGAAATACTTATGTCAAAAGACATATTTTATAAATAACTGCAAATTATATAATAATTGGCAAATGTTTTTTTTTTTAATCGATGTAATGCATATACACTGCAAATGTATATTTCATCAAGTTTTGGTTAAACATGTAAGAACCAGGTGACCCAAAAGCTCATTAACATTTTAAAATTTAATAATTCGCAGAGTAATATAATTAGAGAGATAAACATTGATGCGCACATCCTCGAAATCACGTGAGGTTTTATTTAAACCAAAAAAGTGCAAAAAAAATAATTGTGCTTTATATATATACAACAAAATCAAAAATTAGCACAACAATTCATTTTTAACACCAAATGAAGTAATTTTTGTAACAAATCTTCAGCATGTCGGCCATCTTTCTTCGACAATATCTATAGTTAATGGAACAATATAGAGAACAGCATTGCAGAGCTTTTCAGTAGGTATGGTTAGAAATTGTCGTCGGGTTTTGTCTCTTAGAAGCCTTAATGAGGTTCGATGATAGCAGTAGACATATGATTTCAGGTAACCCAAACAATAATCACACGGATTGAGGTCTGGGAACCTGGGAGGCCAAGCATGATGGAAGTGGTGTCTCAGAATGGAATCTTCACCATCGATGTGCACAAGAGATATCCTTTCATGTCCTAATGTTGGCGATAGGATCGTAGAGCTGCAGTAGCAAAGTCTCCAGTAATAACAAATCCAGCTCTACTAACGATGATTTTCTGTTAACGTTAACATGATGCGATTTCTGGTGTATATGTTTCCTATCTGAATTAGGAATATTTTATACATGATTTGCATGAAGTTTCACTGAAGTTTGGTTGTCCATCTGTGTCATCCATGTTCACACATATTTGGTTTCGATAACATCCCATGTAATTTCAAGCATATGTGTCAATTTTTTTTTTCTTTCTACATGCATTATTTTAAAAACTACTGAACTTTCAAATGTTTAAGAACTCTTGAGTCACCTGGTATACATTTCTACAATATGAGACCCATGTACAAATAAATTTCAAAATCTATTATTTTGCTTAACTAAAAACAAAATGAATTTTAACTACATTCTCAAATAGTTTTGGAAAAATAAATAAAAATAATAATAAAAAAAAAAACTAATATATGAATTCAAATTTTTTTTGAATATGCTAAGAAACGTCTCAATGCAGGTGTTTATTAGATGCAACCAAGGTCAAATGTATTTTGCTAATTTTATAAATGTTAAATTATAATTATGTAAAAAGAAAATTTATAATAATGTAAAAAAAAATAATTATAATTATAAAATTATTAATAGTCTTGTTTCACTGTAGAATACTTATCACTGATGTATAAGGAATAATGTGAGTTATGAAAAAGTATTATATCTAATTTACTCTAGATAATAATATAAATATAAAGTTCTACACATTTCAAAAGAGAGAAAAATGCTAGAACCAGTTCAAAATTCTTCAAAAAATAGAAGCTACAAATGAGTCTGTATATAAAACAGTTATCGCATTTATTTTTTGAATTTATAGTCTTTCTGATAAAGATTTTATTCAATATTGTTATGGAATTCTAAGCAATAGTACAAATATTATAATAGAAGAAATTATAAAATGCAGGTCTACATTATTTATACAAATTATGATATATAATTTAAGAGACATATATATAATATATATATATATATATTGAGAAGCTAACCAGAAAGAAAACAATAAAACATTTTAACATTCACAAATGATTTTCTCTTGAACATCAACATCAACAATTAAACAATTACAATTTTTTATACATGTATATAAATTACCTATATATACACTAGGCATTGTTAGTATAGAACAAATGATGTATTTAAAAATCAATTGAAGAGATAAATATTAACCTGAGAATTTATAATTAAAGTCTCTCATTCTTATAGTTCTTAATCATGCCGGTGATGCTAGTGTTACAAATTCAAATTTAATTTGTACAGCAAAATCACGAAATTGTGCTTAATAATAAACCGGTGTTGCATCAAGTATTATATTACAAATTGTAAAGTATATAATAATAAATTTTACGTTTTTAGTGTATTAAGATCCTCTAAGTAGTTAAAAATGAATTATTGTAATTTTAGTAAAGTATTCTAATTTATTTGAATAAATTTAATTTGAAATCATCTTAATGTATTACATTTAATTAGATATATATTTAAAAAAATTATATTCATTTTTCCTAGACACAATTTATTTAACGTTAATATCCATTTATTTTTTACATATTTTTTTACAGTCAGATTCATTGTATCAGAACGTTTTTTTTTTCTTAATTAGAAAAACACAAATACGTTTTTTATCACTGCTTTCTCTATTGTATTTATAAATACATAAAACCTTTAGAGTTTTTATTTAGAATTCTTAGTCAACGTCTTTTATTTACGAAGGAAAAAAAGAAGACATATATCCAAATCTTCTCCTATATTTTTATTCCGCTTAAAACTGCTTTTAGCAAAGAAAAATCCAGAAATTTCAGAAAGTATAGTGTGAGAAAAAGTAAGAAGAGAAACTACATCCCAGATTCAAAGCCAGTTTTATAGGAAGGAATGAAAAAAAACAGGCATCATACAGATTTCAAGTCACGCGCTTCAGAACCACTAGCTGCTGCCACTTTCGTGAAGAGAAATGATGCTTTTTGTTGTTCAGCAGTTGACAAAATGGCGGAAATAGGAAGCCCTTACTTGTGATGTAATGGTGGCCCTTAAAGCTTGAGTTCCTTGTGGTTTAAGTAGGTTCCGTGAATAGAATCTAGGAATTGAGTGTAATCTACTTTTCTGTATGCTTTGTGAAGATAGAACTAACGGTGAATATAAGAATAAACACGCTATTGTAGATAAGATTTCACTTCTTCAGCGGAGTGATCAGGATACATATTAGCTAAGAGAGGATATTAATTGTTCGCTTCTTGCGTGAGGAAAATAGTTCGGTATCACTGTAATTGCAGATTAATTCCAGGGGTATTAAATGTTGTGTACATTAACAAAGAAAATAAATCTACTCGGAAGGAGGCTGATACAAAGAAAAACATTAAAACAAACAAATAATTATTTTTCACTTAATGAAATATGAACAAAATGTAGAATTCTTTTGTGGATAGAGTTCTTAATTGAAAAGGGTACAGCAATATATAGAGTCGGTAACATATTTACTTTTAACCCGCTGTCACTCGCGCTTGTTTTTCTACCGTCGTTACTCGCGGGGTGTAGAGAACACCCCAAACTTTTAACACGTGTATTTAATCATGAAAATAAAATTAAGTCATTATGATACATATTTATAAAGTACAAGATGTTTTTTGTGCTTTACAAATAAAATTGTTAAATTTATTGCATACAAATGAGACTAACATTAATTTAAACTAAACTTACAAAATTTTCATTTTAAAAGACATAATTTCATATTTTTTCATAAACCAGTAAAATGTCTCTATACCAGTAATAAATATACTTTATAAATAATGAGATAATGATAGTAGAAAGTAGAAAAATAATATTTTAATCATTTTCCAATCATTCAGGGCAGACTGTAAGCATATACTCAAATTCTCGCTGGAGTTCTCAGCCCTCCAGATAAACTTTTGAAGGTCATTGCATTCCAATCGTTCAAGAAAAAGGGAATGCATTAAGCCTGAAGGTTCAATGACCTAAAATGGGCAGCTACAGAAAAAATCATGGTTCTGCACATTCTTTTAAGAATCCTGGGAGGAATTTCTTGTTGCTGGGGTGTACAGAACACCCCACGCGAGTGATCGCGGGTTAATAGAACTAATTGAAATAAAACTGAGAAGGATATAACTTTTTTTAAGGAGAATGGAGACAATTATAATGTTATTTTTATAATGTATCTCAATAATTGAATTTATTCTAACACTTCAGTTTTTTTCCCATTTACACTTTATCTGAAGTACAATGCAGATGAATGAATATTGTCAGATACTTAGTATGTTGAAATCACAAATCAGAATGTAAAAATCATTTTTTTCTAACAAAGCACCATTAAAAATGTTTATTTTATTACATAATTTAACTACACCTAGGGGTTTGAACCCAGCTGGCAAACTAGTGAAAAAATCGTAGGAAGTAGTTTGAATTAATAGATATACCATACAATTAGAACTACTTTTTCTAAGTGATTTTCTGTCTTAAAATTTGAGAGGCTTAATGCAAGTAAATGTCGAATTCAATTCAATAACAGTCACTAATTTTAAAGAAATATGGCGTAAAAACAAGTGGATACTAAGGTTTCACTATGTTATAGATTTGATTTATACCAAATTTATTTTACCTGTATTTGAGTTTTTTTATTATTTCCAATATAGGAAGAAATGATATTTGCAATAACATTCTCTTTTATTCCCAACTTAATAATGACGAACCTAAAGTTACAAAGAACATCTTTTTACACATCTTTTTACAATGTTAAGGAATGAAAGTAGAGCATCTGAAAGAAAATATGAATTAATATAATTGAATAAAATCACACTAACTAATCAACAAAAATATAAATCAATCTTATAAAATAAATATGTGATGTTAACAGAAACTATGCCTTCATAAGTATATTTTTTATTTAAATCATATTTTTTTTTTTTTTTTTTTTTTGGGGGGGGAAAATTTTGTTTTTGTTAAAAATTAGTTAAAAAAAATCAGATATTTCTACTGGGTTTTAAGTTTTTAGCGAATAAATAACTTTTATTTGTAGTCATTAATTCAACAAGATTATTTAAACTCACATGTGTGCTCAAATTCCGTCTCATCAACTGGAAAATTCCGATAAACCGGTAAACGCTACTAGAGAAACTTTTTTTCGTGTTTGAAAATTCTCACTAACTTTTCGAAACGATTTTTGATTACATTTCTGGGGCGATTGTGCGAGATTTGAAACGTTGGGAAATTACGTGGTAATGGGAAATTAATTTGTGAAGCAATAAAATACATCAAAATAGTTAAACCAGAATAAGGATAGCAACGGAATACAAAGTATTGGAGAAAGAAAAAAATGAACTTTATATCGAACAAGATCCCAATGCATGCCGTTAAAGCATTTGCAGCTGTTAAATATTTTTAACTTGCATGAACTTTAAAGCTGCAGAAGATATGATCATGCAGATAAAATAATTTGATTAAAATGACTTTATAAAGATGAGAAAGTTGCCAAATGGTTACAAAACTTTCAGTTTGTTATAGTTTGATGAATTTTTTAAATAGCAATTGCAATTTCAAACTGTGATCAAGTGAAAATATCCCATCGGGAGTTCTGTTGGTCTCTTCTAATATAAGTTTAACATTATCTAATATATTTAGCTCAATTCTAGTGTGTATTTGACCAATTCTATCTAAGATACCAAATACGAGCCATGATTTAAATGCAGGGTCTTGTTTGCGACTTTGGTTATTTAACCTATAAACACAGCCAGTTTGATATAGGTATGTTGATGGATATTTCATTGCACGAGAAAAGATTCGAAATATTTTGTGCAGTTTATTTTTAATAGCTTTACTCAACTTTTTTTTCCTGCTGGGCCGAATACATATGTCAGCCATTTCACGCGGGCCGCACATATATGTTAGCTATTTTACGCGGGAAGTAACATGAGATTAAATATGGGGGGGGGGTTGTAGAAATGCTTAAGACCAAGATAACATTGGACATTTAAAATACAATTGATCGAAAAATTATAGCTCCTGTTTTGCTTTTATAATTATTATTTTTTTTATATTTTATATTTTTATTTTTGTCACTGATACTAAATTAAAATACTTTAAGAAACACTCCTTCACAATTTTTGCATCAGTAAACGGTCTCGTATGATTACCAATAATATAACAAACTTCTTAGGATGTCTTTGTTACTACTGTGACATTATCACTGACGAAACACTTTGTTGCTGTTACAAAGAATATTCAATAAAGCCTATTTATATCACCTCTTGAAAGAGGAAATATGTCATTAAATAATTCCTTTTTATTGGTATTTTTTAATACAGCACTTTCTAACAAATCAAACAAGTACTGATCCATGTTTGTTTTTCACTACAAAACAGTCAACCTCCAAATCATTCGAATATTTTTCGCTTGCAAGGTATGAAAGATTGTTTTCACACAAAATTAGTTCCACCCATAAAATTGTCGAATATAATCACTAACCGTAACCGTTACAAATAGAAAAAGGAATATCAATTCGCAGGTGTACGACATCGACAGAAAAAAGCAAAACTGATGTATTTGATTTATTGTAGAAGAATTTCCCACAAAATTTTTAATACATTGTCTTAAATAAAATGATTTCTCAGAGCAATGGCTCATGACCGGGCCTCTTAAAAAGGCTCACTGGGCCGCATGTGGCCCGCAGGTTGAGTATCGCTAATTTATAAGCTTAGTCTGTTAGAAGGGTTAAAAAAATTCCGAACCATTTATATTGTTACTCAAAGTTGAACTCTTTCTCTCTAATATCTCATGTATAATGCCATATTAACAGGACATTTCGGATATCTTCTAAGTGTACTCAAGCAAAATTAACTCACTGATTTGTGAGAATAAAAAAAATTATTTTCATAAATATATCCATAATATAACTTTAATGATTCAAGATTAAAAACACTTAGTGCCATATTGCTTGTAGATTAAAATGTAATAATCAACATAAAAGTTCCGGATCTCATATTAGTCTTTACAACGTTTCCTTTAAAAAAATCGTTAAAAAACATAGAACTTTTCAATGAATACATTTTAAGCCAAGTTAATGAGTAAAAATGTTGTTTCCATTGAGTGGTTTTCATATCTAACTTCTTCGATTTGTAAGTACTTTGTTTTTTAAAAAAATTAAATACATGCTCTATTATATTCAAAAATTCTATATCACAAAAAAAAATTTTTTTTTTTTTGGTGAAATATATTCTTATTGCTATAAATTTTAAGAAATTATCTTAATATGAACGTATATGAATGTATATGAACGTAAATTATTTTTGAAGTTCAGCTTCCACTTAAAAGACAACGTATACATTTTTTTGTAATTATCAATTTAAATGTTTTATTTTTTGACTTATTAAATGTATATAGTCAAATAAAACATTTAATTCATACATCTAAGTTAATTTTACGCATTTAATGCTTTTAAGATTCTGTAGTTTTCCCAACACTGATCCTATCTGCGTGTTAAAAAAATACATAGCAGAATAACAAACACATACAGATTTTTTTTTTTAATTTTTATTCATCAATGTAACTCTTTAAATAGAAACACCTATTTTATGTAATAAATATTTGTAGTTTGCTAAGTAACGATAATTCAGGATTTCTAACGAGTAAATAAGCATAATATACAAAATTTTATGCATAATCGATTGAAAAAAAAACAAAGACCTGTGAAATAAAAAAAAAACACTTTTTAAAAAAATACATAAATTAAAAAAAGAAAGAACATTAAATTCTTATAAATAAAGAATGAAAATTCTTGTTCAGGTTAGTTTAAACAGACAAAATAAATTATCATTCCCTTTTTTTTTTCAAAATAAAGAAATTCTTCAACCAGATATTCATTTACTCAAGCGTTCAATTATCATTTCAAAATAGTTTATTCTTCCCTAAAGAGCGTTTTTACTCTTTGGTGGTTAAAACTTCACTGGTTGGCTGAGTAGTTGAGGACAAGGCTCTTTGATTGGGCGTCGTGAAGCGTAAATCAGGATTTAATTACCTGGATGTATTTTATGCACGACTGCATCGTTAATTCATCTAGCACTTATAAAATGGCTTGCAGCTCTCAGGATAGGATGGATAGTTAGAAATCCTTCCTTAACGTACAATATTTTCGACAGTATATGTTCATTTTTATTTTACACATTTTAAAAAGTATTTCATGATATATTTTATTAGATTAAGAGCATTTATTTCTTGTTGTAATATGCTGAAGAATTCGCTTGTTAAATTTATTTCATTGTACTGTTTTAATGAGATGTGAAACTGCGACAAAACTTAATGCACTCCATTTAATTAAAATTATTGAGAGAGTACTTAATTAAGACTGATATGTTACTTATATGGCTCTATTTTGCTATCTCAAGTACTATTTTAAGACTTTTTTTTACTAATGAAAATAATATTATTATATGTATATGTATATGATACATCTACACACTTTTTTCATAACATTTCTCTGATTTTTCATAAAAACTATTACGTAAAATGGAAACATAGCAGTAACGAAGTATAGGAAAAAGATTTTTTAAAAATATATTATGAAAAAAAATTATCTACTGTAATAAGCTTAACTTAATGGTTTTAATTGAATTATTTCAATATTTATAGAAATTTTCATGCATAATAAAGTTGTTTAGTACCTTTCATTTATGTTTATAAATATTTGAAAGAAATTAAATAAAAGTACAAATGTGCAAAAATATGCGTTTTTTGTTTTTTTTCTGCAACAATGCTATAATTTATTTAGTGTGTTTTCAATAACCAGTACTAGATAAAAAGCTGTTCCAATTCCGTTATTTTGAATTAAAAAAATATATTTATTTAAATGGAATGGTAATTTTTTTTATTTTTTATTTTTTTTGAATTTGAATGAAAGTTTTAATTTTGTAGTTAGAATGTCCTATTTTAAAACATGTTTTTTATTTCATTGTTTTTACACATTCGAATTACTTTATTAAACAGTAAAAGCATCTCTGACACTTTGATCATATGTAACTCTTGATTATATTTGCCGAAAATTTCACATGATGTAAATATACAAAGATAAATTTGTAAAAACATCGAAAAAATAACTTCATTTTGAAAAAAAAAATTAAATAAATAATTAATTTCTTAAGTCATTTCGTTTGAACGATAAGGTCTTTATTTTGCTATGTGTTAATGTCTAAATTTCAAAGTCTTCATATCTGCTTAGAATACAATTCTTTCTAATAAATGCGTTACATTTATTAATGCATTCTCAATTATCTGAGAGCTCGCCAAAATGGAAAATGTTATAATTGCTTATTCGACGTAAAACTTGTGACAGTGATAAATGTAATACAATTAAGCGAATGATAGCGTAACATACTTCCAAGGCGATGTGAAAGCAATCAAGTAATCTTTACAGCCATCAATTTCAGATGCTTTCAGATAATGCGTGGATATCAAACATAAAGTATAATTTTTAAACTTGGATTAATATGTTTCAATTCAATACTATCACACTAAGCTTGTTAATAATTAAGGAAATGTTAATTATCTCTATATGAAGTCAAAAATTTCAGTAGATCAAATGTTCTAATTAGAAACGTATACAGGGTTTACTCGAATGTAAGCCGAAATTTATTCCTATATTAATGCGACGAAAAACCGGGTGGGGCTTAGAATTAGAATCGAAAAGAGGAAATTTCTAGATGATGTATTTAGAGCAATTACAGGTTCATTTATGTATTTCAAAGTATACAATACCGATAAATCAACAAATTATTCACTTCTAATTAGCTCTATTATATATATATATATATATATATATACACAGTCGAACCTCTGTATAACAAATCTCTATTGCGAATTTTTCTAAACTTTTTTGTGAAACCTTGACCATTTCACGATTTTCTTCGTAAAATAACCTCGCTAGAGCGAAAGGCATTTCGACATTAATATGATATCCTGGCTTCACTATCCTTTAGAGAGTAGAATTTTTTATCATACTTCCCGTTTTTAACCGAGTTTATTCATTTTTTTTTCTGGTATAAAATGAGTTTCACGTTTTTTCTCTTATACCGTAATGTTAAATGGGCTATGCTTTCACGTATTAAAACAAAAAAGAAATATTCATGGAATATTTTGGCATTTTAAGAAACACTATATTGTTAACAAAGGTATGATTTAAAATATTGCAAATTTTCTTAGGAAGTGAAGTATTTTTTCTGTCTGAAAATGTGCTCCGCGCTTAGTTCAAACCCTCTTACTTTTACCGAAGACAGCCTAACCTAATAAGTGCAAAATAAAAACAATTATTTTTTTTTCTAATTAAGTAAAATATAGTACAGTAAGACCCCGCTTAACGCTGTTTCGGCTTAGCGCTCTTTTATTTCAACCCGGGAATTCCCCGAAATTTTTCTCAGCGCTACGGGGATTCCCCGAAATTGTAGATTTCAAAATATGTCAATAACATATCGGAAACAGTGTAATTGTGTTTCTTGTTTGGTGAGGTGCTGTACGGACGCATTTTTATCATTTGAAACATTTGTTGACATTATTGTAAGTATAAATTTATATAATACTATAACGATTAATACAGTTACAAATATTATGATCTTTAGTTTTTAACATGGGTGATAATGAAAAAGTAATAAAAGAAAGCAACTAGAAAAAAACATTTCACTGGAAACTAAAATGCAAGTCATTAGAAAATTAGATTCTGGTGAACGTCAATCTCAAATTAGTGCTGCATTGAATTTGGCTTCAACAAGGTGCCTTCTTGACAAAAAGGCAGAATATTGGAAACACAGATTGGACTGATCTGACTGACTTAGAATTTTATTTGTTTTTATAAGTATATAGTCGTTTAAATTGTTTTTATTTTTGTAAGAAATAAATGTTTGGTTTTATTTTTAT